>JAQFYC010003971.1:0-18806 GCA_034694165.1 Tomocerus mixtus | reverse complement strand
CCACTTTCTTACGTGACTTAAGACGGTATTACTTATTATTTAACTACACTTCCCTCCTCACTTACTCATTGTACTCTGTATTATGTATGTGTACATTCTTATACTTTTCTTTCTTAGTGTGGGAAAAATATGTTTACTCTCTCCTCCACTACTTACCCAATGAAGATACTTTCTGGAATTGTACAGTATACTGTGCAGCTTTTACTTATATCCTAATAGTAAAACACATAAATTGATTTCTTTCCTATTTTTGAAGACAACCCATCGTTCCTTTAGCTTCTTCTCAACAAAAACAAGCCTTTAAGCAATATATGATAGTGTAAAGACTGAGCACGTTACGTAAGATGTAACTCGATCACTACAGCATTTTAAAGAAAAGCTCCCTTTTCTTAGCGTTTAAGAAAGACAAACTCTTTCTGCAAAATCCTCTGTCACAGGCGAATCGGCACGTTCTGGAATTTTTACGATGACGCATTCGATATAATATTTTTTGTTGGTTTACTGCTTAAATACGTTTCCTCGTATCCAGGCCAGGTTAAAGGAAAAATAAAGGAGCTTGTTGCTTGCAGGTCGCGCATACTATTGGGAATAGGCACAAAAAATTGCGGTGGGGCAGCCGGTTTGTAAAATAAATAGAAACTGTAGTAAACTACTAACGATAAGCTATTTGTAAGTATTATACTGTTAGACAATATTGCAGCATGCCATGCGACGGCATTTACCTTTACCTTATCGTTATTGAAATAATGTCAAGCAAACTGATTGGGATTATTGTGAGTCTAGGTTTGAAGAAAACCACAGGACTGTTACACGTTATTTATTCCGGCCAGGTATTTATTTATTTATGTATTAGGATGTTGTAAGGACATGAGTAGATTTAGTATATCTATGTACAGATAGTTCGAATTGAATTGAACCGTTCCTTTAGAATTGGTTGTATTGTGGAGCGATATTCCTGTGAGATGGATGTTCAGCCGTGCGGGAAGGATTACGTTGTGATTTGATATGAGTAGCGCTTGAAAGGATATCAATTTGCGAGCATTATGTCTTTTGTAGGATGTAGGATGTATAGGGAATCAATTTAATTTAGGTTTCTTATAAAAAGTTAAGTTATTGTTGGTTTGGTCAGGCCAAACCAAGAGAGCGGGACAAGGACATAAAAATGGGAATAGAGCACAGCAGTCCGACATGGCAAAAATAAATATACTTTACGTTAGTAAACCAATCGGCAAGTCGAGTCGAATAAAGATGACAAGAAAACGGGATATACTGTGTACGTAGAACTCTTTTTTCTATTATGATATATGGTGCATGGAATGTTGTCATTTTGAAAAAGGAAAAGCTCGACTAGACAAGAAATAATAAATGTAGTGCATTACTACGTTCTCTGCTGACAGTTCCCCATCAGTGTAATGCCTCTTGTAGAACATATCTCTATTTCATCCCTCCTCACGGGATTTCTCATATCCATTTAGTAATTCTGCTTTAAACATCAACTGTATATTATCCAACGACAAGCACGACTAAATATGTAGATTCGTAGATGCATACCTAAGTAGCTTAGGTATACGTAAACATAACATCATACTTGATACTTACAATCCATGATCCATAGAAATCGCAAAATGGAGACAATTTTATTTTATTATGCATCTCTGACGTTATATTATTATCTTGCATTACATTTATGGGAAAATCCAATTGAGGGAGTCTTCTTCAGTCAGACAGACATCAATTGCTCTAGATCTATTTTGCGTATCTCTAAATCTCTTCATACATAGAACTAACAAGTGGATGGATAGTATTACGTTGATGTAATGTGCTGCAGCAAAGTGCACTGCAGCCCAGTTGGTAGTTGCATTGCATTTGATCTGACCTGACCTGATCTGAATCTTACGTATAGCTACTACCTAGGTAGACAGCATTATCCTTAAGTAATGGAAAGGAGAGCACATGAATTTATTGAAGTTTTCTCAAGAAGAAAAAATATGAAAACAAAATGTAATGTACATACGTAAGTACCTTGGCTTGGCTTGCCTTTGGTCTGGTCTGATGCGTAGGTATTATAATGTGTAAGCCAAGTTAATAAATATGTTGACTAAAAATTAGGTACTTAAACTTTTTTTCTTTTGAATCCAAGATTGTGTACAGATATATAAAATATTATTTTGAGACGACTAAAATATTGAAATAGAATTTACCCCGGTAGAGTAATGTAATGTATAATGTATGTATTTGGATTGTGGTAGTAGTGGTAGTGGTGACGGTGAGTACTCGTGTGAAATGATTTACGGTTCTGTATGATTTTGAAATATTTCTATATAATGTCTGAATATGAATATAGATTGCAATTCCTTTAGCATTAGAGAGAATAATAATATTCTGGTACTTGTAGATACATAGTATTATAGGTACACTGTACTAAATTGCATCGGATATGATATCGGAGACAGAGACAGAATAAGTAATTTATCTGTCTTATCCTGTATCACTTTAGTAACTTACATTAGCTTAGGTTACATTAGCTCATCGTCAGTTCACTATCAAATCGTATCGTATAAGAAGAAATGCAGTGAAAATTAGGAGAGAATGGAGAGGAAAATATTGGGATAGATAGAGTCAGTCATCTTTTGATAAAGTAACATGAACATCAGTCCGGAGCTTCGGAGCACACGCTGCTATGTTTAATATTCCATATTTATCAGTACTACATAGTGTAACATACGAATAGGAATAGTAATCTCATCCAATACTTAATAGTAGGGAGGAGACGGTGACATAGACGTAGACGACGCTCGCTGCTGGTATTCTTACACAGGAAAGAGAAATGTAGTCAAGTCAAGTCAAGTAAGCAAAGATGATACGAACGAGTAGAAATGAAGTAGTAAGTACAGAGTAGTAGTAGTAATATTGATAGTAAAGAGTTGTACAAGTTGTATTATACGTAGTAGATAGAATACATAGAGTGGTTTGGTTTGGAGACTAACCTTCTCTCGCCGGCCAAACTTATATTACCAAACCAACCAGAGTTTTGCTACATATGTACATTATGTTCGTATCTTTGTATTATATGATATGATATGATATGTTACGATATGATCTGGCCTGGTGTGTGTGTGGCTTGGCATTCTGCTCTATATAGGTATGCAATAATAATATAAAGAGAGGACATCTCATGTCGAACGGTGGTGCAAGCGATGCACATATATTTTCTGCATACATCGTCGAGGATTACAGGAGCGAGATTTTGGCGCCAGGTTTTTTGCAAGTCTGCTGTCTACACTCAACTCAACTCAGTTCTGCCATATTCTCCTCCACTCTCTATTCTCTGTATGTATGTATGTAGTAAGTAATAATAGTTTCACAGATATAATATATTGTATGTTATGTTGACTTGACTTGGCTTGACTTGACTACTTGAATAGTTACTTACTAAAAGCTCAATAACGTATATAGTGAGGTTCTGTGCAAATGTAAAGTTATGTAGGTGATAGTCGTGGCCATGGATTTCTCCTCTCTATCTATATGTATGCTACTTTTATTACTTAAAGTTAGTAACTACTATTTAACTTATGTTATAGTATCCTATTCCCATATGGAATGGATATGATACAAATTATCTAGTACTATCAACTATCTTTCAATTCGCCAATAGTAACTACAGAATGTTTATATATAAATATGTATTACCTTGCAGCAATAGCAATCTCGTTCTGTACTAGATACTATAGAAATAAATACTATTTACAAGGAGTCTAATGTCTATTGGTAGAAATCCTCCCTGTTAGTTTTATTTCACTCATACTCTTTCTATTCTACACTGTTTACTCGCCTATCCTCTTTCAAATGCAGATGTATGGTGCAAATCATGGAAATATTCATCTGTAGTTGTTATGTTACTTGATTGTTTGCATTTCAGCTCTTTTCTTCTCCTAAATAAATAAATATACACATTATTATGGTTGGGTTTAGTTTAGCTAGTTACAATTGGGAAACATTGCATTGAGTAGAGGAGAGGAGAGGAGTGCCAGTCAGTTCAGTTCAGTGTGGTGTAATGTATGTAATGTGTATTTTTTATTATTAGTCTACTCATTGTTAGTAAATACGAACGAACTTGCTGATTTTACTGTTATTTTACTCTGTAATGCTATCAATAAGGACATGTCGGTTGCTCCAATGCTTTTCCATGGACGAATTCAATACAATACAATGCTTCGATGGACAATAAAAAAATTCGGGCCAAACAAACATAGGATTAATGTAGAGTAAAGTAACAATCATAACATAATAGTAGAAGTGATATAAAAACAGACATTATCATGTTACAGCTACACTACAGCTATGCGAAAACAGAGTTGTAAATATAATCTAAAGGCATAGCATTCACATTTCACATAGAATCGCAAGCAAAATTGAATTGTAACCAAAATGCAGTGTAAACGTATAATGTAGACTGTAAAGTGTAATGTGGTAAATAAGAGAAGATTGTATGTAATT
The DNA here is from genome assembly GCA_034694165.1 of Tomocerus mixtus. Classification (NCBI taxonomy): domain Eukaryota; kingdom Metazoa; phylum Arthropoda; class Collembola; order Entomobryomorpha; family Tomoceridae; genus Tomocerus; species Tomocerus mixtus. The sequence goes on along the minus strand of JAQFYC010003971.1, from coordinate 14,309 downwards.
GTACTATCGCATCACATGTACCTATAGATGGTTAACCTTATATTATTATTATATGTTCCATGGATAGATGTTATGTTGTGTTATGACATGACAAGAGGGATAGTTTTACTCAGCAGACTGTTATAAAGCTATCTCGACAAATACATTATTTTCCCAGCCAAGCCACGGCCAAACCAATAGCGACCACGCCACGGTAGGGTTTGCTTATTATGCTTATGTTCTTTTATTATGTTATGTTTTGTAACTCTGTTTGAAAGGTGATTCTGCCAACTATTATGATGTCTAGGATGTTCTACTAAAAGCTTTTTGGGACATTTATGTCTATCTATTGCTTCTTTACATTTATGTCTACAGATATGCAAACTCTTGCTTTCTTTTATTCCTAGCGCCAGTCTGTAGTCTACATTCTGCTAAATCTGTGTATTTATGTGTGCAGAAAAGAAAAAGGAGCCGAGATCTGTCTGTAGACACCTTGTGTTGCCATTTTAGTTTCTATTTATTTAAGTTGGGGGAGACTTGAAAAGAAACTGAAGCTAACTAACTGCTAAGCTTTTGGTTTTATAACGGGCTTTTTTATTCGTTTCTTTTGCTTTCTATTGGACAACTTAGCTGTTTAAGCTTTAATTGTGATCATCTTGACGAAAGAAATTGCACGTAACCAAAATATAAGCAAACGTTCATCGTTTAACATTTTGCTTCTTGCTAGGATAGCAGAATATTATGTTGCAATGTGTTTAAATGATGTATTTAATAAAAAGTAAAAGTGTTTAATTGGGTAGCATATACTATAGTAATTACTATGTATTATATATGTAATTACTTAAGATAATAATATGGAAGTTTACATAATTAAAAGCATTATTAATTATACACACATTTAATTAATAGTAGAGCCACACATTCTATCAATGTAAAAGGTTCTTTTATATAGCAGACCATATATTCCTACTTATACATGTATATTTAAGTGTTGTGTAAAGGATCAGTAAAAGATTCGTGTCAAATTACTTATTACTTTGCACGTGGAACATTATTGACGACTACTTATATATGTATAGTATATAAATAATTTAATACTCAATAACTAACTAGATAGATTGAATGATTGGTGTTGGCTCCGCGTTTTGGCACTGTAAAGAAGAAATGCTTGCAAAGCAAAGCGTGTTGTATAAAACATTTAAAATCATTTTTACGATGCACATAGACTCACATAGCATAGCACTCAATGTATATAGTAAATACCTACATAAGTATACAAATAATATCGAAGTAAAGATAGAGGTAATAATTATGCAGAGATAGCAGGGATATGACCTTACTCTTACTTTACAAATTACATGGAAAGGGTTTCCGATAGAGAATAACTCTGGTCATTGTCAACTGAAGCTGAACTGTGTTTTGTATAATAATATTTATTAAAAAGCGATGTGAATTTCGCTCACTATACTATTATTGTAAAGTGACTCTATAAACCAAGGCAAAGGCTGTGTATGATTTGATATGTGAAACTTGAGCTAAACAGAAAGAGAGAGGGGGGATCAATCAAGATTAATTTATTTATACTATAATGGCACACTACGCAAATTACAAGTGTGTTTGTACAAAAATATCTACGAGTTGCCCATTGTGGCGCCAAACGAGTGAGTACGCAAAGCAAAGTTAAAGTGAAGCGTCAACAAACTCGCATGGCTGAAGCTAGTCAAGTCAAGTCAAATCAGAAGGCCACATTTATTCTTCTCCTTTACTATTATGTACTATATGTATATGCATGCACACGTACGTATTACATGTACTATTCATGTTCATGTATTTTCAATCGAACTTTTCGTTATGCATGGAACTTTCACCTCTTCACTAAAATAGTAGTGGCTGTTCTCAAGCTTAAGCTATGTAGTTACTTATGTATAGGAATGTAGAGTTTGTTTGTCTGTTTTCTACATAGCTTAGCAGTTAAGTTCAGTTCAGCTCTGTCCAGGCCAGGGCATCAGGGCAAATAAGGTAAGCTACTAAGCTAGGTACTTAAATGTTAAAGGAAGGTAGGTATATTATCATGTAGTGGATTTAAGTGTAACTTTCTATTCTTTGGCAGGGGAGAGTATAGTTGCTACTTTCTTTTATTTTCTTCATTACTCCCAACTGTCACCGCACGTATATACTTTAGCTAAGTTGAGAATTGCTATGCTTATGCTGTGCACTACTATTACTCTATTCTGTTTTACTATGAACTGAAATCACACAGATAAAAGTTTCCTCTAGATTTTCTAGTTTTGAAAAGGGAGATTTCCTGGCGACAGCTGGGCTGGGCGACTTGGCGTTGAATGTGTTCTGTTGTGTAGTGACTGTTATGTAAGAATGTATTCATAGGGCAAGGCAATGCAATGCAACCCAAAGCAAAACATGTATAAAATGTCTAAGACAGAGTCTGGAAGAGTAAGAGTAAAGTATCCATGTCTGTTCTGTTCTTGTTCTGCGGTAGCTTGACTTGTCTGCGTAGCCTTGTCGTGTCTCGTTTTCCTGTCTTATGTTATGTTATGTAGTATGTTGGCTGAATTCGTCTTTTCTCCTGGTTTGGTAAGTTCCTTTCGTCTAGAAGACTCTGACTGCTCCTGCTTTGTTTCTGTCCTGGCCTGGCGTGGTCTTGGCCTGACTTGAGTTGACTTGACTTGACTCTCTGTCGTCCTGTATTCTGTATGTATGTGTATTGTGTATGTGTAGCCCGTCGCCGCGTCCTTCTAATCTCGACTTTCATTTACTCTCCTCTCTCTCTGCTTTATAAACTACTTCTGTCTATTCTATGTATCTCTTACTAAACTAAACTAAATCCTTATTCAAGTACTTACTATCTGTGGATACAGTATATTCATTTTCCCTTTTCCGCTCCTGTCCTGTCCTGCCTTGTCTTGTCGGCTGCTTTGAGTTTTTTCAACTTCCCAAGTTGTAATTTTTCCCCTTCCGGATCTTCCCTATTTATTTTATGTCATCTTGTGAAAGTGTAGCTGTATGTACATACATATACAAATAATGTACAAATAATTCTATAGTAAATATGTCCCATTGTATAATAAGTAGATCTTTAAACTGCATACTTGGTATGTAGGAATGTAATGTCATGTTTTGCTCTGTTAACAACAAAACAAGATATGTATATTTTATAACGTAGTAGTATCTTTGATTCGTATATATAGAGATATAAGTATAATTAAATGAGTTTAAGTTAACTTTTCCGTGAATACATAAACGTTGGCATTTAAATCTAAGTATAAGCCACAAACAAGCGGTCTTAGAACGAAATGAACTGAAATGAACGGTAAGTGGAGAACATTACTTGTAATGTTCTGTCCCTGCCTGTCCTGTTTCATTGTGCCTACTTAATTTCACAAACCCGAGCAGTTTCTATTGCATTAGTAATGTATTAAATCTTTGAATGCATGATTATATATACACAGTACATACATATAACAATTACGAGCTAGTAGCTTTTAAGTGTTTGCACTTTTTGCTAGTATGTAAAATAGCACGTAGTAAAACGGAGTTACTGTTAGCTTTATACAGATTGTAGAGTAAACGTTAAATGGTTAAAATTATATTGGGTTGCATTTACTGAACATGAGTGAGTTGGATTTATAGTAGGAACTAACCTAAGGAAAGGAAACTTGAGCAAAAACTTACCTCAATTATTTATTCTGACTTGGTATGTACGCGTAAGTACTATGTATTTTAATATATATGTACTCATAGATATGGTCTACAGTCTACATAGTCAAGTCAAGAGCCACTTGGATGGATATGGTATGAGTATAAAGTTGTGAGGTAATGAGAAAGAAAGAATCGTGCCATGCCTTGGCCTAACCGTATCTATTATATTATAGCTTGACTCGGCCAGAACCTACAGCCCACCCTTCCGCAACTAGTTTAGTTACGTTACGTTACGTTACTTGAATGTAGTCGCAACATCTTTACTACACTATTTCATTGCATTGTATTTGTTTTAATATGCATGTGATATATTTATATGTATACGTAAAGCCAAAACGATAATATACTTCTAACTAAACAATGCAAAGTAGACCGCATATGGATAGCAAGCTATAACTCGTAATAGTTTATCCATCAAGACGTTTATGTAATGTTATGTTATGGTTATACTTATGTGATGTGATGTTAAGGTAAAAGAATAGCATACTGGAGACTATAGTTTGAAAGACTTTGGATTTCTTAGGAGAAAACACGTATTTCCTTTTTGTTTTTTCTCTCTCAACCGTCTCCGTTCCGTTCTGTTTCGGCCTTTTCCCACAAAGCTGATCGGACTCAATAGTCAGTTTGTTAGCCTTCGCCCAGTACCGGTTTTATCCAGTTTTATTCGGTTTTCGCGTGGTTATCTTATTTCCTTACTACTCTAATAGTCCCTATTACTGTATTCCGTGTAACTAAATATTAAATTCATAACGTCTCTTTTATTACATAGTAGAACAGCAGTACCATTTTGGATTGCATGAATCCAAGAGAAATTATGACATCATAATATATGTGGTTTGGCTTGGCTTATACATTCTACTACCTTATACAATACGAATACATATCTCTCTAGTTCTACCTGTAAAGAACAAAAGGTTCTCTAACGCTTTATTGCACTTCCTTAGAAATTCAATATTTAATGCGCATTATTGTACCTCACGAAATTGCTCCTCTGATTTAATGTTCAACATTTTCCGAGTTGACATTTATTGGATGATACAGTACAGTAGTGAACTTTTCATCCTTAATATCCAGGTGAGATGCATACTAATAGCAAAACTATTTATTTTCGAAAGTGAAGTATGTAACAGAAGCAGAGAGATGAATATTAAGTATAAGTACTACTGTTGTTCTTAACTTACGGAGTGTTTGCTAGAAAGATAGAAAGTTTGTTGTCTTTGTCTCCACCATAGGCGTTGCTTTTTGTATTCATTTAGTTTGTGTTGGTTTTGGCTTTCTCTGCCCTGTCAGTTTGGGTGGCGTGCTTTTGTTATTGGATTACTTAGCCTGGGTATTAAATGTTGACTCTTCTCAGTCCAGTCCACTCGGAACCAGGGCTTTATTCCATTTCATGCCTGTCTGCATTTCTTCTTAGGAGCTTTAAGTATTTACTTTTACTTAGGATATCTCTGTATTGTATATGTATGAACTTAGGTGCATCAAATCCTGGTGTTAGAGAAAGAGTGCTCTCTCTCTATGTAAGTAATACAATAAAACTGCCTTCATAAGTATCTCCTGACTACATAAATTGACTTTTTCTTCCGAAATTTCCATTTCCTACTACATTAAGTAAGGATGTAGGGCCAAATCGCAAAATTTATTTTAAGTTAATGCATTTCCGAGCTTTTACTTTATTAATGCATGAAACACGAAGAAAATTACTTGTACCGTACCTGCCTAGGCAGTAGATTTGCAAAGTTATTTATTTTTCGTGCAAAATAAAAATACTTGGGATTGTGTGTGTGATGTACAGTAATGTAGGTACGGATAAAGTGAGGGAAAGAGAGGCATGTGAAAAGAAAAAGAAAAACGTCGGGGTAAGTATAAGTATAAAGTAGTAAAAGTGCTTTTGTACCCTGACCTGTTTGATGTTTAGCTTTATATTGCCTACCATAATAAGATTGTTTTCGTGTGCATAGAAGCGTATAATAATGTATCACTTATTTAAGATGGTTAGTTAAGTGTTTGGCTAAGGGCTTAGGTAAATGTAGACGTAGATGTGCGTATGCACTATGTATACATAAATGTAACGTTGATTTGGCTTGAGTTGAGTTGACTTGACTTGAGTTGGCTCTAACTCTAACTTTGCTAATAAGTTTTCAGAAAGTAGAGACAGTCATAAATAACAGTGAGCATTTAATGTTTGTTTTGTGAAGAGAAGGTGTAACCAGCCTCTTTTGTGAATAATGATAACGTTGCGCCTTGAGCTGAGTTGATGTTGTCATTAAAGTGTCTCTAAGTGTAACTAAGTCGGCCCTGGTCTCTTTACATCTTTACTTACCATACTTACGGGATGAAAAGTGGTGTTGTTGCTCTTATCAATGTTACCATTAATTTGTTCGCAAATATACTTCAATATTTGCAATGCTTTCTACAAAAATGAATTCTACTTTCGCATTAAAATTATATTTATAAAATCTTATTGATATTGAAACGGGAGGGGTAGCAGATTTACTTATAACTGCAAATATAATTATGAGAGGTAGAATAATTCAAAGAAGGTATAAAGTAAAATAGGTTAGGTTAGGAGTTATATTATAGGATAGAGAATAAGAGCATAATGTATATTTGAGAGTATGTAGAGAGAGAGAGAAGTATGCAAAAAAGCATAAAAAATAAATTGGCCCTTGTCCCAAAAATCATATAAGGACAGGAGGACGAGCCTTTGAAATTTTTTATAAATGTGTCTTGTCTTGCGCTATCTCTCTCTTAATGTATTCCTACTCTGATTGCTTCCAAAGAGCGGGTGGTCTATATTTAAACACTTTAAACGTAACGTAACGTAACTAACTAGTATGTATGTAGTAGCATACAAGCTAGAATCTTCTCTTTTCCTTGCCTTACTGTTACTCCATCCTTCTGTATACGAGAGTAATGCATTTAATCTTCATGCATTAACTCGACCCGCCTGGTCTGGTCTGGTCTGGAAGAGTTTTTCTTCAGTTTCATATCATTTGGCCATGTACATTATAATAACATGACAACAAATATAGGACCATATCCAAAAATTCTAAATTCAAACCAATATATGAACTAGATGTATACATTCTTATCATAAGGAACTTAATTTTGCACTTTACTCATCTTTTCCACTCTTCATATTCATAACTTTTCTGTTTAACCAGTTCACTTTCCCTATTTACATGCTTTACTATGTTGTTAATCCAAGAAATAAAAATGAATGTCATGTCATATTTCAAGATGTGGTATGTGATACTATTTATGATACAAAATGCGTTCATCTTCCTCCTTTACTCCACTTGTTTACGTAAAAGGGGGAATCTAAAATCTAAACATACGCATTTATTTCTCTATTTACAGAATGTCGATTGGGTAAAAATGTCCATGAGATTGGCGATAATTGGAATCCTGATCTGGGCGAGCCTTTTGGAATCATGCATTGCATCGAGTGCGCCTGTGAGCCGGTAAGTATTTACAATAACTCATTTCTCAACTTGTCATAACCTCTTCTATGGACGTCATCATCCTTGTGTACAAAGCATAAAGCTCTGATTTATTTCGATGTCGTCACGTCACAAGTCTGAAGTCAGAACACAACTGCCTACGAATTCACACGTCTACATTTGTCGTTCGTTCATTTATATGTGTGTGGTGTTGGTGTGAGGATTTTTACAGAACAGGTAGATTAAATGCATAATAATAATGATATTTAAGGCCAGCGATTCTTTACACAACATTACGTAACTATACCATGTACTGATGTACTACATACTTATAGAAGAAAACATAGTTAATTTTTTGCGTTGACTCTGACTCATTCGTATGTATAAGCTAACATTTACCAATTACCATTTGAACGGTTACCTACTATCTTCTGTGCATACATATTATATAATATAATTGGCTCGAGCAACATAACACACTACACAGATGTACATTCAACATCACGTTACGTTACCTGCATAGTTACTTTACTTACCTATCTTTAATTTTTGGAGTGAGGCTGACTTTGACTTGACTTGACTAATATAATATATCTGTAGTACATAATAAAAGTTAGTTAGCCACATTGAACTGGCTTAATCTGGTTTATAGCGGATTGAATGGAAGTTGACTTGACTGAGTGACTGACTGTTGCAGTTTTAACAGATATGTAATACCTATAGCCCATGCCTTTGCGTATTTATGTATTATAAGTGTGATGATGTGATTTGATGTAGTATGTGATTATTGTACTGTAGTGGAGAGGATTGTATAGTAAATACAATATAGTAAAGACTGGCAACTAAATCCAAGCCAAATCTCTTACACTGAACAAACTAGGGAGATAAGATGGGAGAGAGTGTGGATAAATTGGATTGCATGCTGAAGTTAAGATAGCAAGATGTATTTTGTATTTCAAACAGATCACAGATAGTTATAAGAGATTCTACTAGTTTCTACTAGTTCTAGTTATTTAGTATACTGTAGTTAGTATAGTGCTAACTAATATTATTGTGTTAAGTAGTGTGGTCATGCCTTCTGTCTTCTTGTCTATTAGATCAGATGGCAGAATGTGGAATGTCTGACGTAACTCCTTGTAAAATGGGATGCAATACAGGAAAGAACATCTCTGACTTCATTCCACAGGATTGTTAATGCATTTTCTAAATGTGCTTGCCTGGACTTGTGGAATTAGTTGCGATTATTTACTAGTATGTTATCCTATACTATTATAAGTAGAATAGATAAGTATATTGTACATAAGTACTTTTGTATGTATTATATAGTCTGTATATTGTATGCTGAAAGTATTTGAACAGCTGTACTGTACGTAACATTGTTTTAAATATTTATGTATGGTTCTTTTCACTCCGTTGACTTGCATTGCTTTGTTCATTGTCAGACGGTTCTAGTTCTATGTAGCAGTACATCTAGGTACTAATTCATTTTGTTTAAATTATGTGAGTACATTCAGCGAAAAGGTTGGAGTAATTTTTTTCCAAGCAGTATGTATGATAGAGGTAGGTTATTATTATGTATTACGTACATACACTACGGTATGCAGCTTCTTCATAAGTATAAATACATAATATAACTCAGATAAGCAATAAAGACGGAAGTAGTGCATGTAGATCGATTTACTTAGTTACATTACTTACATTGTGCATTGTATGTATCACTAACCAAAAGCCATCCAATCCAGTCACTTCAATTCAAATATATAGATAGAACGGATTATTATAATTTAGATAAGACGAAGTATCTTATTAGCAGCCTTCGGAGCAGCCTTTACGTATAAATTGTGGTGTTGTTATGTTTTGTACTGTAAATCCGTAGCGTGTCCTATCTGTCTCTACTTTAATTTCGATTAGATGCCAACACGAGTTCAGTCAGATCCTTGCGTTGCCTTGCAACTAATATATGGATAAGGATATAGTACGGGAAAGGGAAAGAAAGGCTTTCGCGTCGGGAGTATGCATTTAACTAAAGGGAAGCCAACAAGAGTCTCTTTGGCTGATGCATGCACTTCATTTTTCTATGAGAATCTGAGATGCGAAGTAACATTCTATAGCTTATACTAATATATATGTACATAGGAATCGTATCTTTAACTTGAACATATGGATATATTAGCTATAGGGATCATAAGTTTAATACTATGTATATGTACACATACTCTTAAGATGAATCATGCAAACTTTTTGCAAATTTTCGCACTGAGGTTAAAAAATTCATTTAAATTTTTAGGTTTCACATTGAATTGAGTTTATGTACATTGTATCTAGTATCTATCAGTATCTGTAATAGGTATATGCATACTGTAAGACTTATATATATTAGTTTAGCTATATCTATAGAAGTATTAGCATTACTAGTGCAGATAGTAAACAGTTTTCCTAATGTAACATTACATTTCATGCAATCGCAACAGGCGTAGAGGAGGTTTTGGCAGCTTGGGAGGTCGGTCGCTCTTGTTTCTTGCTTCGTCTCTAATTAACAAGAGCTACTAACTATCTGCACGGCATATAGTTAGTCCTCAGTAAACAAAATGATGTGTAAATACAACTGCGCACGTAACCTATATGTATAGAGTTACTTTACGACTTATTTATTTACTTTTGAGATTATAATTGCAAAATAAATTATGCATCAGAGTGGCATGTATCGTTATGACTTAATAATCATAAAGGAAGGAAACTTGATTCTTGTATTTACATACTACATTAGATTTCTAGTGTCTTAGTGATGATGACCTTATAGAAAATGTATGACCATGTAGCTTGAGTAGCTACAGGTACCTACTTACAGTACTTACCACATTTTTTAAAGATTTTTGCATGCGATTTGCAGCAAATTCACGTAATAAATATTTTAAATCAAGCATAATGCCATAAAATGTTACAGTACCCCATAGAATTCGTTAGATATGGTAAGAGCACAAGAGAAATGGAAAAGCATAAGTAAAAGTAACTTATATTACGAGCGGCGACGGAATTCTCGAATTCTTGAAGTTCAAATCACTCTTTGCTGTCCTAAAAATTCCACAAGGATGTTTATACAACTATAAGTACAAAGTACTCTGGAATATTCCAAGTCACTGCATATCTGTGCATTTATTTGTGTCTGTAAACGTGCAAACATGTTTTCTCCATTCCATGTAAAGATATTTATTTATAATGCGTGTTGATACTTATTGTATCAGTATGTGTGGAAAGGAGATATGGGGTTTGAAGTTCGGGTAGGTTGTGATTGTGCTTACATAGATTTGCGTTAGGGTTAGCAAAGGATTCGTCTCTACGATACGAAGGAATTCAGAAAGGCGAATGGCCAGGCAAGGAATTACACATAAGCTATGTGATTCTGATTTACATTTAGACTAAACTGGCTGAGAATAAGGGAAAAGTAAATGATAAGAAGATAAGGAGTTAGATCTCAAGTCAAGACTCCATAACCGTAATATACCACGTTTCGCATTACATTACTTTACTTTACATTCTTCCAATGCACTGCCTGCCGTTCATACAAATATGTCACTTGCTTCCAGTTCACTAAAAATCAGGCATTTGGCATATTACCTCGACCGCCGTAATAAATTGGAACGGGTGTTTGAATACTCACTCAACTTGTGCGAGCACACCGAACCGATTCAATTCAATTCTAATACAGTTTTGCAATACATACAGAAGAATAGGGTTCCAGTTTCCATTGCATAGCAACTACATAATACTCTATTGACTAGGACAGATAGGACAAGTTCATTTTTAGAATATTGTACTACATACGTTCCAAAATCCAAATATTGTATTTGCATAGTGTAAAATGTTTATAAGTTGCATACAGATAAAAGTGTTCTTTTATGCTTAACACATATAAAATATTAATATTACAGCAATACATTAATAAATTGTCTATTTATCCCATGACCTGGCCTGAAGAGCACATGCACAGTAGCTATGGAATATTCTAATACATGCAGCACTAGCAAAATAGATTAATAGTAGTGTGTGTCACTACACGTGTAGTAAGGATTAAGCAAAATAAAAATATTAAAGTAATGGCCCTACTCTGCCATAATTGAATATTAAGTGACAAAGTGAAATTTAACACTGCTGCGTAGAAAGCCTGGGATAGAGAATACAAAGCATAAAAACAGCACACCAAAGCAATTGCAGCACGAGTCCGATAAAAAGAAAGACATTTCAATTGGTATACCATAATAATAACATAACACACGCAAGAAGGACTGAACTCGCTGTGAGATTATTAGATTAGGTAGATAATGTAGTGTATGTAATGCAAAGGAAAAAAAACACGCATAGCATCGTAACACAAGCTCACTGCACTGCACTTCTCGAATTGGCTTCTCTGATAACATTTATTAGTTGACGATGTTTGGATGATAGTTTTTTTATATTTTGGCTTGCCCTGTTCTGTCATTTGCTCTACAATACATTATACAGTAGTGTGTTTTGGTTTGCTACACTTGACTTGACATCTGCTTACACTTTCAACGTTTCAACTCAAATTACACAGAGTCTAAGGAAGCAAAGCATATGGATCTCGAGAAAGCTGTCTAATGTGTCTTGTCTTGTCTGCTATTTGCATGTACATTATATTTCGCTGTATAGTATAGTATAGTATAGTATAGTATAATAGCATGGCACCTTAACTCACACATTTGTACGATGACACGCGCCTTGTATATCTATCTGTTTATAATGAAGAATGATACACTACTTGCTCTGGCTCTTTCAGTTAAAATACTTTATCTACTAGAAAACACATTGAAACAGAGACAGAGACACTTGCGTTGCGACTCAAGAATTTTTCATTTTATTATCATGTGTATTGTATGATTGTATGTACGAACATAGTTTAGAGCTGAGTAAGTGCACTGTACTGTACAGATACGTTCATATCCTAAGTGTGGATTGGAAGGAGTTAATTTCTAGAGGTTATACATATGTACACGCAGGCAGTCCTTCAGTCAATCAGTTCAATTTTATTTACTACACATTTGCAGTTTCCTTGTCTCATCTAATGTAGTCTAGTCTGGTCTAGTTGAATCTGAATCCAGAGTCAGAGCCAGGCAAAGCCATGCCACGCCACGGCATGATCATGATTTACTACTGGCGCCTTTACAAACGCTTAACATTATTTCTATACTACTTATATACCTACTTGAGTACGTGTTGCATTTATCACGCAGTTACTGATAGCTAAAATACTATATTCTATAGGAGTGTAATACTTAGAGTGCAAATTTTGTGTATCACAGATACATGTACACTCGCATACAATAAATACGTAAAGAAAGTGTTATAGCATGCTTTCACCTAAATGCATCTCTTTTCTAAAACTTTCTATATAGGGAGGATTACATAGGTAATCTGTAGTATTTTCACAGGTGAGAAAAATTTTAACTAGAAAATTGATTTTTTACTAATTATAAAATTGCTCTACATTATTTAATGGAAAATAATAATAGTTAAACAATCTTATAGCAGGTGAACGAATGGACTTGGAGCTTATTATCCTTAAGATGTTGGATTAATAGATGAAACTTGTGTTTAGATTGCGTGTTCAATTTATTGTGTACTGTAATCAACCTAAATACTCAAGACATACGGCAGAATTGACTGGTACATGTGTGTATTGTTGTTTTTGTTGCGAGTTTTTCTGCGATGCAGCACAGGACAATGGAACAGAAACCCAGAGTTGATGTAGAATGTAGAGTGAACGGAAAGCATTTATTTATGATACATACATACGTAGTAGGATTGCATTGTATTGGCAAATGTGTATAAAGTCTTTTTATAATCGGATGTGGATGGATGTGATGTACTGTGCTGTAGTTAGTTAGTTAGTTAGTGTGTTATGCATCTATGGATCCATGAATCCATGTGTACCGTTTACATTTGTATTATCGTATTCCTACATTAGATGCATACATACATACGTGTGGGTCGATGAACCCCTTTAGTCATCTGCATATAGTATGTAAGTAGTATACATGTTGTATGTAAGAGTAAGTAAGCATTAGATAGGAAGGAGTCAGGCAGTACAGTAGGCACCTCTCTCCTTGTTTCTATTAGTACAGATACAGACGCTCATTTCATTCCGTATATACTTTACCTTTGACTTGAGTTGAGTTGACTCACAAACAGGAGACAAGACAACAGAACAGAGAAACGAAGCGATGCTAGGCCAGGCCAGGCCACCGAATTTACATACTACAGTACCTACGTGTATCATCCATACGTATTAATAGTACATTATGCACATTTATTAGCAAAATACAAGTCTGGTGGATATATATGTATAGTAATGCCATGACATGTCCTGTCTGCATATTATGCTAAAGAAAGGCTTCTGGTTTCCTCTCTCTGCAATCGCATGGTTGTGAGTTATTAAAAAAATTGTCTGATATTTTGCGTTATGATATGATAGTACGATATGTTAGCTGAACCAAACCAAGCTAGAGAAAAGCACGCTATGATTCAATAATAATAGTAGCGTAAGTTGTAAGGTCTTAAGAGGATAACGTAACATTTAATGTTATTGCTTATATATGTTTATCTTAGCGCACTTTTTAACAATATTGCCTTGTGTATTGTGCACATATGTACTAAAATTTGTCTAAAAGTCTTTTTGTATGCTGAGCTAAAAATTCAGATCGAGAACCTCCTAACTCACATACTAAACAAGACATTAAATATTTCTATTTTTCAAAGATAAAGGGATGTAGTTACTTACATATGTAATATATTACAAGATTTACATATTTATTGTGGATCATGTACATAGGAAATGGAATTGGTTCAAATTGGGCCTCGTCCAGGTACTCCATTAGCCTTTTGAAGCAGATCCAGACTGTTCTCATATGATTTTGATCTTTATGTTGTAGTAAACAGAAATATAAGTACAGAGAAAAAGGGTAGTGGTACATAGTAGAATTGCAGGTTTGTTATGATTTGCATGTGCACGAGAATATTGCGGATATTTTCATTATATAGTTTACTATGCACTTAACGGTTGAAACCAGCCCAGTAGCAAGGCCGGACGCAGGAAAAAATTTCGGGAGGGGCTCAAAATATGACGGTTGAAAAGCAGCAAAAAATCTCGCACAG
>JAQFYC010003970.1:0-18807 GCA_034694165.1 Tomocerus mixtus | reverse complement strand
TAGTAGGTATATAAATAGGTACCCAATATACCTATGAAAGATAAAATAGTCGATGTCATCTAAAATGATCGTCTGCCTTTCCTGGTTTTGTGTCCGCAATATAATCATTCCTTTCCCCTTATGTTGTCTGGCATCCATCTATCTGTATATCGTTTCGATATCAATGGAGTAGAGAGATCTATCAATACAAACATAAAGGTACCTATAAGAGACGCGACTAATAATAAGACTTTTTCTTTTAATGTTTCATAGAAAATAGTGGCTTCGTTGAAGATCAAAGTGGCTTTTGGTCTTTGAAGGGACTGTCTATTATCTGCATTATTAGTACGGTGATCATTACGAGAAAGAAGAGTGTCGCATTTGTTGTATATTTCTCATGTAAAAATAAAAAAGACTTCGACTGTGGAATATATATATTTGAAAGAGTTCACTAAGCCAGGAGAGCAAGGGAGGACAAGGAAAAGAAAAGATGAGATGAATTGGCGAGTGCAGGCGATGAAGATAACTGGTGGGCTGACTGTTGGGGCCTATTGATCGAATACAACTATACTTCATCCCTTCTGTATACAATACAGACACTGTGGGTTTTAAAACGAAATTATTTCCTGGACAAGTTAACATTACCTCTTGTTAGAGAAACTATGCAATATTTCAATTTGGGCAACATTTTGATTTATTATTTTTGTATATGTGGTGTTACTTATTTTTTAACAATCATTGATTGATTGGGCAAAGACAGGGATTCAATCTCATAAAACTAATTAGAAATTCACACCAAATTCGACAAAAACAAGTACCATTTCGCTACACTATCTGTATGTAAATATTCCTGTTCATGATTGAGGCATTTAGTATTTGACCCATGTGACCCTTGTGAAATGGCGAAACCGCGACCCATCGTCATGGATTCTTTTCCTGTCTGTAGTATGTAAAGGCTATTTTGAAGAAAATGAGATAAACCTGAAGGAAGGGAAAGCTGGCATAAGGCAAGTGGAAGAGGAGGAGGACAGGGAAGACTGGCCGATTTGAGAAGATGAGAGAGAAAGGAAGGAAGACAAGGGTGATAAAGTGAACTTCTTTGATCTCCACAAACGACCAGATCCTAAATGACCAAAAAGTGGACAGACCTCTTTGATAAATTGGCTAAGGAAACGACGAAAAAGGAGATGAAAATCTTGGTTTGAGTCCACTATCGATTATAATTTCTTTTCTTTCTTTCATGGACTCAAAGTCACATCCATTTCGTCCCATCCAACGAACCTGTCTTTTTTGCCTTTAGCTCTTCTATTCCTTTGACTCTCTCTTCTACTCATCCTTAGTCAGTGAGTACAGTCTAACGATGAGCTCTAGTGCCTACTTAAATGCTCTAGAGTTGTTTGTAGTTCTCCATATATAGAAAACTAAAGGTAGACAGTTGAAGACAAGTCCTTCGCATTATTCTCAATCTCAACTTTTAAGAATGTAGTCCCTTTATGCAAATTTTTCTCATTATTATTTTTCCAACTTTTAGCCAAGCTTTATTTTCTTTATTTGTTTTGCTATTCATAGATTTTTTCTTTTAGCATTTGTCTATATTTCGTATTTTTTTCTGAATTGATTTAAAGAGACACGGAAATAAATCGGAATATAAATACTTGAGTAAACATTGTACATCGATGACAATATTTTTTTTATTATTATAATAGTACGCTTAAAATTAAGAAATGAACGTTTATAATAATAAATACTAATTCACTAATTCCCAATATTTCTCATTAGACCAGATGCGTCAATGTAAGTTATGTGAGGGCTGAGATAATGTAATTATTTAAAAGAAGCGCATGGAAAATCAAAGTTAAAAAAATGGTACAATATTCATTCTAAGAAATGGAAAGAATATAATATTATTATGTAGTTTGGTAGAATAAAGTGATAATAAAGGGAAAGTGAAAGAGTGAAGAAACATTTGGGATGACTTGCTAGCTGTCTCGTCTCTTCTCGTTTGCTAAGGCGACTCAAAAAAAATCATGAGGATGAGGGAACTGAACTGATGAAGATGTGTGCAACTGCACGTAGAGAAGAAAGTACAGAAAGTAAAATGTTCATATCTCAGCATGCATAAGCAGAAGAAGTAGAGTAAAGTAACCTTTAAACGCCACGTTATGCTTCTATCTAAATGGTATGTAGATACATGGTAGGAAGAGGAAGACGAGGAGGACATAACACGAAAGAGCAAGTGGGAAGAGCCCAAGCCCAGCCCAATTCTAATAAGAAGAGAAAGATAAGTCGAGTAATGTGATGTCAACTGAACTAGAAGGATGCCAAGATATCTCGAGTGTTGGTTTCTAATGAAAGTTTCAAGTGGCAAAGAAAATGTATTGCTACGTACGTCTTCTTCCTTCCCTCTTTTATTTCCATATTCCTTCGCTTCATTCTTATTCAGCAAAGAAGGGCACGGAAGTTCAACTAATGCATGGAACCGCTTCCACTAACCATAATATCATTTTCAATATTTACTAAACTACTTAACAGGAAAAGTATAGCAAACCTTAACCTAACTAAGTAGACTCTTCAAAAATTAGCGTAAGATACTTTATAGTTGGTATAAATATATTAAATATTTACCTAAGTAGGTGAGTAGTGATCTACATTAAATATTTTAGTTAATGGTAGGATGCAGGAATCATCTTAAATTTCATGCAAATTACACTTCACGTATTTTTATAGGATTTGTATTTTTTTATCGTGTGCTTTGATACTTTGTATACGACTTTATTTATTTACAAATCATTGCATGACATGTATACATTACTTATTTAGTTATAAAATATTTTACTGCTTTCTATTTCGGTACTTTAAAATAAGAAAATTTTCAATCATTTTCCGTTGATTAGGATTAAACAATATGCATCCTAATTAAGGTGCTTCGGCTATGTAAAATATGTGTAATGGTAAATATACTGTCATTTCACTTTTCCAATATGCAAGTTACTGTAAATATACTGGGTGCAGATATAATGCAAAAATTATTGAGCAGTCAGCAAATGGCAAAATTGAATGCTCAAAATCAGTGATAAAATATTTATTTTTGATATCACTTTTGGTTATGTGATCTTAAGTTGAGAGATGAGTTAATTATCTGTATTACAACATCGGTATATGGTGCATAGTCGAATGAATTAAATATGGACAATTGTTATAAAATAACAGCCGCTATTTGTTATGCAATTCTTTCTTCATGTTTCAAAACACTTTAAATAAACTTTATTTGCCTCTGACTGATCAGAAAATCCAAATGTTTGAGCTTTCCTGCCCTGCCATGATTATTAATTTTAAATATGAACGAAGATATCCCAACTATTATCTGGAATGACATCCTCGCTATTCAGGACACCAAAAATATTTAGAAACAATTATTAATCTGGATGCTAACCAGCAATTAGTATAATGCGAGTTAGCTATTGTTTGTAAAACATAGAATTATGGTAGGTAATCTCACTCCAGAACTAACTGTACTCTTGCTAATTATTTGAAGAATGGTCGTGTAATAACACTTGACATTTCCTTATAAAAATTTCCATTGAAAATGGTAACAATGAGGATGATTCATTGTCTTCATTCCATAGTAGTATCAAAGTTAATGTCTACAGTATTAGTCAAGAAAGCACGAGTATTTATTTTTGTAAGGCAATCTTGTGTAATTGTGACTGCTTAGATAGAATTATTATTAGAGTGTATATAAATATAATAATAGTCTATACTTGTGTTAGTAAGATATAAGATTACAAAGAAAAGGACCGAAATCAGTTTGATGAAGGGCTATTTACTTAATGCGTAAATTAGTTTTAAGATACTCGAATTAAGAGTCCCTTGTGATTCGATTGAGTGAGTTGAGCCGAGTCTTTTGCTCTGAAAACAGTTTTGAGTGAGGAAAGCAAGTTCTGTGATTTCATTCATTACGAAAGAGTGAATAGCCTGAATACCGCCACAGAGAGTAACTCTAAATGTCAGTTAGTCGAGTTGGAGTCAGCTCTTAGTTAATACATGCATAAGTATTATAATTTAGGATGTGTTTGTATGTGTATGCATCGCATCTTCCTATCCGGGGTACTAATTTCTGCTGTGTAGACCGTAAGATTGTGCTATCAGTAGCTTCCGATTTGGTCTAGAATATCCAAAGTGCTAATAAGGGCTTCAAAATCATCACTAATGCCCATGCCCAAAAATGTATTAAAAGTGTATGGCTGATCCAAAGAGCTAACGATGGTACAATTATACAAAGAGAGTATATTATGTCAATCGAGTCTAAAAATGCATTCTGAAAAATTGCCTCAAGATGTGTAAAATTACTACAAATGTTCCCCAATATGTGCAAATTTCTCAAAAGTCTCCAAAACTGCCCAAAATATTCCCACAAGTCCAAAAATTCTAAAAATAACACGAGAAAAATAATATGTCCGAAGAGAGCAGACATAATAAAAAGTTCCCGAAAATATTCAAATATTCAATTGAAGAAGTACCCCCCCCCCCAGGCTGCCCAATGTTGCAAGTTTGCACAGACTTTCCAATACGAAAATCATTTAAATGTTATCTAAAAATATCAGTAGCGATGAAAGGGAAATATCTAAAATCCTCCAAAGTGCAGTGCATGGAAACAACGCGACATTTTGGGGATTCTCTGAGCCGATCGGATTTAATCCTCTCCTTTTATACAAAATTTACGCATCCGGCTCTACTGTACTATATCTTACCATATAATTTCATATATGCTCTATTTCTATACTGGTAGTTAGGTTGTTGGTGAAGAAATCTGTAGTTCAGTTGAGTTGAGCTGAGTTTAGTTAGATAGAATGTAAATTCACCAAAGGAAACCACAAGTCAGTGCTCAGCCACAGGATAATACATTCCATTAGGGAAAAGTATAGCAGTGCTTTTAAAAAGTCTGAGCTGAGGCTCACATGATGAATTTTAAAGATGAGATTCTCCGTGCAATGGAATTCACTGATGCAGCAAAATCCTGCAGTTCTTCTCATTATAAATATGAATTTATTTGCTTGGCACTTGACAAAGATTAAAAAGGCAAACTCAAAGGTTATAACATGATGGCTGTGACATGTTGATATGTGTATTCTAACCCCCTTGAGGTTGATTAATGAGAGACTCTCTACGCTCTTCTTCTTATACACATTCCTAATAGGACACTATAGATACATGCATGCATACAGTATATACAGATATGTAACTCCAATCTCTTCTTCTATTCCTTGTCTCCGAATCCGAAAGAAGAAGACGTACGTACGTGTGTATGTCTCCGTCACGCCGCACCACACCACGCTCTATTCCCGACCCGGGCGACTCTCAACTCTCTCCCTGGTCCTCCTGCTTGAAATCCACTGTTTCTCTTCTTCCAACAAATTTCAGTATAGTTAATGAGGAAGTGTGAAGTGAAGAAGGTTCTTGAGTTTTCTCCCGTCAGTTCAGTTCAGTCTTTCTCACTCACAAACTCACAACCTTCAGCTCACTCACCCACTTCCTCCTCGTTTCGTTGGCAAAGAAAACCTGAACTGAACTGAACTTAAGTTCAACTACAATCGGTTTCTTACTTCCTCCTTATCACTCTCACAGACAAAATATAGACACAACAGTTCCTCGCTCACTTTCCCTTTACTTTCCCTACAAGACATCCACATTTCCTTTCTCCACACATCAACTCTAATATATTCACTAAAATAGGCTATGTCACATGTAAATACAATAGGTAACAAATGTACTTTAATGAATATGTATATTATGCATTATTTTGATAGGTAAGCATTTACATATTTATAGTACATATAACAATTCAATTACTACAGATACAATGTAAATTTTTACATGGTTTTTTATTAATTTTGAAATAGCAAGATGGATGGTAATTTAAACTAATCGCTATCAGAATAAGATACACATAATGTATAACATCACTTATACATAATATGTATTTATTTTCTCTTTACCATGTATTTTATAAGTAGAAGTGATTACTAAAATATTTGACTTTCTCCGTCATGTAAAAATGAATGGAGAGATTGGATGGGAAATAACATGAAATCTTAGCCCTCAATGTCTCAATGTCTTGAATCATAGTAGGTAATGCTTTTCTGGAATATTTATACATATTTACCATTTCTCGGTGCTTAGAAATCATTAAGTGGTGTATGATAGTTATAATGCTGAAGATTTTCAAGAAAATGGGAACATTTGTAGATGGGTAATGAATGAATGCATGGCAACACTGCATTGTGCACATACTTATAAGAAGTACAATAAAACATATTTCTCTACTTTTTGATTCAACATGGACTCTTTTCCTCTATTTCCTTCCATTGTTTGTCGCGTGGCTCATATTTAATGCGGTACTATACCTATCACCCATACTATTTAGTATTACTAACATTCCTTAAGAATTTGCTCAACAACTTTCTGTGCATTGCAATGTATGTATGTACATCTCCATTGAACTGAAAACGTCTCTATCGTCAGTTTACACAGTAGTTTTCTGTTCAAAGAGAGTTGGGATTTGCCTGGCCTCGTTTCCACTTTGGTTTGCTTTGGTTTTGTCTTCTCCCATTGTGAAGCAAGTGGTGCACAATTAAGAACTAATTGTCAATTTCAGAGACATAGTCTGGAGAACCGCCAAGCTCTTTCTGACAGGATATTCTATTTATCTGTTACTCTTCTCAATGGCTCTTTACACTCAGTAGTTAAGGAAGTTGTCAACTCGCTTAGAAACTTCTTAATCATTGTGCACTGTTCTGAACTGAACTGCATTTACGTACTTATGCTAACCAAACATACTGCCTACTGCTACTATAGTTTGCTAGTTCTACACATAACAAAATATCTACATAAATAACATACGTAGTAATGGCATACCATTAAAGCAAATAGGTACATTGCACAAACATTGCCTCGGAAAAACATATTATCTAAATAAAACTTACCAGCAGATTTTCATACGTCATATTTATGTTAATTATCCATTAGAATTAGGAAAATGGAAATTATTTAATTTTTAGAATATAACTTCTTGAAAATCAATCAAAGGAGACCGTTCGATATTTAAGGTTATTAATTATTATCTTCAATGAGTGTAGATATTATTTTAATTAGAAACGAAATATTTCATTCTTTATATTGTATGTATTATTAGTATGTCCCATGTAATAAACAAGATGAAAGTAATACAATATTTAGCCTAAAACTGCGAACCAGAAGGCAGTACGATATTAAATTCAGTATCAGTAATACTTTGCTACAAAATATTACATTATTTAGTCAATTTAACCCTCTGGAAGTCTTTTTTGATAAAACTGCTTTCTCAGAAGTCCCAAACGCCCGTTTAGATTTCCATAATGGCGTGGTGTGTTCTGATCGATGCTAAGCTATAAAAATGGAATTGCCATTCCAGTTCCTCAGGTTTGTCCTTTCCTAAAAGTGGGATATGAATGAGCGTGATATTACGTATTTTTATCTTGTGTTCCTTGGGGTACGTTTGACGGAACGAATACAATATGTCTGATAATAATTTTGTGTAAACAAACTGGAAATTCATAAATGAGAATAAAGTGCCCGGTGCATGTTTCATGGAATATACAAATATAAAAATGCAGCACCATTATATTATGTGCTCCATGATCATGCACAATCTTAATTACGTATATACTGTGGTTTGTATTATAGTAACTCTGGAAAATGGTCCACAAAACAGTCGGCTCTGTTTTTAATAAGTACCAGGATATATTTAGTAATGGCTGAATATATTACTACTTATGACAGAAAATTCATGAGAAGATCATAAGGATTGTAAATTAGACAGTCTGCTCGTAAGACTTATCGATCAACTGTAAAATTGTGCTGGTCTCATGCTTACTTGCGTACAATAATACAATGCTCTAAATGTTTCGTATAATTTCTACTTTCCCTTTGGTATTATTAAGCATGGTTAGATTTGGCTTAATGCAATAAGTTACTACTACCAATAATAATATGCGTTACTTTATTTAATTTATTCTATCTTTCTATCAGTGTTTTGTGGATTTAGGCTTCTCTTTGAGGTATAAGTACAATACGTCCCCCATCCCCATCACTGTTGTGTTCTTTGTATCTGTCACGTCACTTTTTCCTATTCATTTCACATTACTATTCTTCGGAGATGAAATTGACAGCTTGTGTCAACAAAACTTTGATCATGTCTAAATTGTGATGGAAAACAGTCACCGTGCAGTCAATGCAGTGTACTGCTTTCATTATCCCTTAATGAGAAGGGGAAACTATGACAGATTTACTATATATATCTGCGATGATATCTGTTCCCACTAATCCTGCAATAATGAAGAGCAACTTTCTGTTAGCTTAGCCACCTTTTATCATTAAAACGCATATAAATATGTTATGTTAAATAAGTAAAATTATTTTAGTATTTACTTATGCCTATGACTTCCGTGTAGACATAATAATTCAAATTCTTAAAAATGGGTACATAGATGAATCAAGTAGAGTTGGATGTAGTACTCTGTTGCAACTATATGTACTTAATTATCCATAGAGCTACAGTTGTCTTTGTTTTGATACACAGTATTTAAATAAAGCATGAATAAAATTTGGAATGGTGGCAATATCCAGGGCATTATCAAAATATTTTACCAGCTCAGATTTTGTTTTTAAGACTGATGATAAAGAACAGTAACGCTACTTCAATGCATATTTACGATCGCATTAAGTTAATATTACAGCATATTGGCAAACCATAATATTGACCCTATCCAAATTAAAGATCAAAACCATAATTTTTCTGCAACGCTACTATTAAGTTACATTGAAGAAACTTGTTGCAGACATACTAAAATGTTTATACCATCTGATCATCAAGATTTACAGGTTCCTACAAATTACAAAACAAATAATGCGATTTATTGCAGCTACATGCTTACCTCCTCGACTATGGCATTTATGTTATGCAGTACCAGGATGACCATTCTCAAATCGACCAAAATGCTAGTTATAGCTGCGAAAATGAACGGGCAATAATTTTTTAACAACAATATGTTTGCAGATGATCTTTACAAATTCTTAGTGCTTGTTATTGTCAATACTGATTGTATCAATAAAAACATCGGTTGTTTCATTTTGTACTCTGATAAGATCAAGTGCATATTTATTTTTATATTGTAGTATTCATGCTATAAATATGTCAAAATATTTTCCTCGTATAAGTGATTGTATACTGTAGTAATAGATATGCCATTTGCGTTGGATATAGTACAAATAGTTAGTAGGAATTAATTTCTGCGAAGAATACAGGTAATAGTAGTTAGAGGTAGGACATAAAAGCTGCATAAAATAATATAAATGTTGTACAGGCAAGACAAGACGTTCTGGGATGTTAATTATAATTACGACGCAGTGTTATGTGATCTTATCTGATTTAATTGTATCTCTTGATCTGCTTTTGTGTACTGCAGTTGAGTTGAAACAAAAGCAATCACAGATTTTGTAAAAAGTATTTGCACTAATAAAACCTCAAAGAATGTCTTTCGTCTCGTAGTGTGAAAAGAAGTATAGAAAAGGAATGTCAATAAAAGAGGCACCAGCACTATGGTCTAAGTTATAGCTTAAAAATGTTTATGGGAACATAAAGAGTCATGAAGTTTAATGGGCAAGCAAAAACAGAGCTCAAAAGAATTTTATTGGTTTTAAATCAAAGGAGACCATAATGCTTTGGTATTAAACTGCCACTTGGATGTTGGATGAGGATCTCATGTTAGGGAATGATTATCCTCATAAGATCAACTGGTTGCCTAATTCAAATTAACTTTCCTGCAAAGCAGCACTTCTGCAATTTCAAGTTCAACTGACAGAGTGAGGATGAATCCTCTCGTTGTGTGTCTTACGACCACACAACAAGGTAGGTATCATTTAATCATACACTTTGTTCCAGCATCTGCTTTGACTTGATTAATTTACAATTTACATTCATCAACATGGCATGTGGCAATGATAAGTATTATCATGCATACCAAAGCGAGTTGAAAGAAAGGTACTTTATAATGATATTAAATAATTATATTATGGAGCGACCTACACATATTTAATAGTGCCTACAAAATATTTGTGAATTCAATATTAGATAGGAACACAACTACTAGAGGATAATAAGCACAGGAATAACACAAGCTACAAGTATAATAAATCTAGCATGTGGCCTGCTATGCAAATATGAGGAGTTTAATATTTCCTGGAAATTGATTCATGCTTAAGTATAGAGTTTACTCTTATTTACGTTTTATCGGTAACAAATAAATATAATCAAGGCAACAAAGATATAATCCATCCTCTCAAAAATATTTTTGTAATGCAATATTTTCCTGCAATAGAACACGTATTTACTTTCTTGCTTTAAAGAAGTAAGTAATTACTAAATGGCCAATTTTGGCAGAAAATTAGCTGGCTAGCGGAAAAGTACATATATAACTATCATCCACAATAAAAAGACGCCTGTATATTTGTATTTAAGAATAGCTCAGCTCAAATGAAACTGTATTATTAGCAGTAATTATGCGCTTACTAACTAAGGAACTTGTCTCCTTAATGTGAATATTGTTTTTGTCTGTCTGTCCGGCTGGGAATCAACGAATCTCAATTTACCCCAGATCTGGGGCAACATGATATATTACGGGAATTCAACAACCACGATCATCATTAAGGACATCATGTTGATTACAGCGACAATCAGTTCAATTTAAAAATTTGATAACATAAGATCTTTACCTGCACCATTTTCCACGGTTAAATAAATAATACTAAATAATACAATACTTGGGAATACAATACATAATAATGTATTGTATTTCCAAGTATTGTTCCAATTAACCAAAGGACACATTAAACCAAACTTAAGATGGGATTGTTTCACAAATAAATAATTCGCGTAAGCAGTGCGAAGAGAGCAAGCTAAGATTTACAATTAACGTAAACGTAAAGCTTCCTGCATCCATTTTGAAGAAATATGTACATTATCCTCTATTTTTCAGAGAAAATTGGTTAAGGTGTCTCAAATTGTTTTATTATTTAAGAATCTGTTTTCACCAATCTAGAGCATAGTATTTGGGCCAACAGAAATTATTTTGGTTTCAAAACGTTGATGAGATATAATTTCTATATAGGGTTATGAATGAGATACTGTCAAGACAAAGAAAGCGAGAGTAAATACATCTATGCTATGTATAGTGTTAGCTAGTTAATATAAATAGCCCATATAATATAATATAATTGATAAGCAAAGGAACGTAGTGCTGATGTGAAGTATGTACTCGTACTATGTGACTAAAGATACTGAAAGACAAGTTGAAGAGAGTTGAATGAAGTTAAAACGAATTGAAATGAAATTAGAACCGGTTTGGGTTGGGATTGGTTTAAGTAGACAAGACAGTATTATAGTGACTGAGACTTCTGCTCTACTATTTCTTGTTGTTTATCTCAAATCCACTTGATTTGGTTTGACTTGGAGGTACTGATTCTAACAAAACTACAGTACATTACACATGAGACGCAAACAGACATCGAATACTTATTGTTTGTCCTATTGTATTTGTTTCCAGCACTTAAACAGACTCCGATATCTGAGTTGGACTTTTCTTTTCTTGCGTCTGATGTTGCAGTTACAGTAAGTATACATTACATGGTGAATCGACCGATCAATGTTGAAATTGGTTGTGAGACGAAGATAAGTTTCACTTACTTTAAAGGTTAAGTGGGTAGGTAAATAAATTGATAGAATAAAAAGCTATTCTTCTCTCATCTTATCTCTTCGTCGGGAAATAAATAAATTCTTGAAATAATCTGAACTAAACTACCTACTAACTGTCCAAGCTCAATTGTCCGGTTTTATAAAGATACCTAGCTACTAACTACTATAATGCACCATATTAGACAGGAATAAACAAATTAGTATGCACTTTCATCCACCTATTTATCTGTAGATACAAATTGAAATATACACTAATACATTTATTTAGGTATGCATTTAATATTACTTGTATAGTGTATAGTGGAAACATGAAAGTGGTACCTACTACATATGCGTGACAAAATTAGCCTCTATAGAAGATAGCTCGTACGTGAAAACGTTACTTGGCTAATTTAAAGTTTTATTGCAAAGTTTATTTAACAAATACGAAAGAAATAACAAATACATACAAAAAAGAAATAGAAATGCTATTTTATTTATATTTGAGTTTTGACTAAAAAATATTAGTTTTCGCCCGCTCAAATTAATTGATCTTATGTTTACTTGTATGAAACAATAATTAATATTATATCGCAAATGCTCAATGCTCTTTAATTTAAATCATTAATTTTTTACTTTTGTTGTTTGTATATACACCGTGTCCCACTACCTTTGTCGCCCACTGGGTAACATACTTCTAGAGGTCGTGGAAAAAATCCAGAATAACCCACATAAAGCTAATCGTTGTACGGACCGAAATGGAAATCTTCAGCCCTATAGGTTTGCGCAAGCTACAGCGATTCTGCGAAAAAATATCAATTTTTGAGATATTCTGTCTAACATTTTTAATCCCTAGAACGATATTATTGTCCACGCTTAGTAGCATTTAACCAGTAAAGGCGGAAAAATGCTATGATACCTTTTTGTATTCCATCTTTTTGCTAGTAAAATGAGCCTAATTTGGGCAAGATCGGTACAGCAAATTGAGTATAAAATTTGCTTGAAAATAAAAAGTCAAAAAAGGGGAAATTTCATTTCCATGTCTATTTCAAAAATTTTATCAAATAAAAAATTAATTTTTTAACTTTATTTTCAAGCAATCTTTTTACACCTTCACCATCAACCGATTATTCCCAAAGGCTTCATAAAATATACTATTCTCAGCAACACATTGCAATGTGAAATGTAGCAATATAACATTGGCTGCATTTATTACTATTTAATTAAATTTACATTGCATTAATTATAATTATGCATATCTGTTCCTTCATACCCGAGGACTCAATATAAACCTTTGAAAATAGCTGGAGAGAGAGGGGGAGAGAGTAAATCGACACATGGACATTCTTGACGTCTCGTCTGGAGAAGATAAACAATCCATATCTCAGCGAGTCTGAAAGTTATTCTATTTAAATTGTAGATACTCTTTGGATGATGCGAACGTATGTGAAATGTCGATAGTGTCTTTTAATTCTAGTTGGTCAGATCATGTGTACAATGGCGTATCGACAACTTTTATTGTATCGACTGTCAAGTGACAAAGATAAAAGGAAGCGGGGAACAACTTTTACTTATTGATCAATGATGACCAGTTTATTTTTTGCTATGACACTAGTACCGAATATTTGCACATGTAGTAATGTATGTATAGTATTAGTCTTTGTCTTTCCAGTACTAATTAACATGATCATGAAATGTAAGTCGGCATACCATGCCTACTTATCACGTAGCTTTTACATGTTCCGTGTGTACCTAACTACTGTACTATTTGCAATCCTTATAACATAGCTAATATTATGGCAAACCACTAGGTCAACTCTGTAACCTATACACAGCAGCCAGAAATTTTAATCCTCGTAGCCAAATTATACAAAATATTTATTTAATAAATGATAAATCGTTACTAAATTACTTGCTTATAATGCTATATTTTTATTAAAACTGAGTACGATATTTTCGGGAAATTTCATGTAATTGTAAATCTTCAAAATATAGAGTACAGTCTTTTTAGAACAATTGTTTATTGTATGGAATATGTAAGAACATAGCTTATACTAAGTACACTATAATGATTAGCATAAAAGAGTTAACAAATGTTTACCGAAATGGCAACAGCATAAACAAAAAAACAACCGGGTCTCATCCTCACTTTAACTTTTCAACTTCGTTTCAACGAGAATTAGACTAGAATTTATTTGTAGCTATGGTATGGTATACATATTATTATGCTCTTTTTCGTTCGTACAAATAAGAAGCACAAATAAATACAAATCTACAACGAATACGTGTTATTGTGGACGACTGGTTGTCGGTTTCTTTTTCGTCCGGTTTGTTCACTTCTGTTAATTACGTCGGCAAGTTTCGCCTTATCGCACTTCCAAAATTTTTCTTTTTACATTAATAATAATCTATTCCGCTCGCCTTGCAATTAGCCTTTTCTTTCTGTACACTCTTTCAACAATGCTCATTAAAACAAATATATTTGGTGTCTGCCTCATATCAGCGGCTAAAATTACAATGGTTTTAAATCCATTTGAATGTGTGAACAAAAAGGACTAATGTAATATACATATTACATCATATTACCTACTATCGTTTTACATAAGACTCCTATAGAATGGAAAGCTATTGAGCTATACACAAAAGTAAATTCTGTTATTGATACTTCCATTTCATTTCATTATGCATATTACCTAACCTACCCATAATCGTTCATCAGAGTGCAGTTGTACCTCATACGCCATATATGGAATGAAATATAATTGTGAATAAAATTTCATTGTTCACTAAGAAAATTAAATAGCAGGGATTATGTTTCTGCTACTTTTTTCCTTATACGGCAAACTGTGAAATTGCAAATCTACTTGTTTAAATAATCGGATAATTTAAGTGAAATATACTCCTTCGGCCATACACTAACGCAGTAGATATTGCTTAGCATATAAATTATAGGGAAACCAATATAAGCTCTAAACCAATGGAATTCTACGATATCTATGTGCTAGCCGGAAAGTAGACATTTTAGAATTCGCAGAAGGATAATTAAACGTTTGTTTATTTGGTTTGCTAGAATTCTGCTGGGAAATTAATCTGATTGGAGTAGAGTGTTAGTTTCTGCATTAATGTGGTCACCCGAGAAGATGCTAATAATGTTAAAACCTAGCTTTAATGGTACCTGTCCGTATTTGAGCAAGAATTTACCATACCACTTGTACTTCACAGTAAGTAGTCCATACCCCATAAACTTTCAATAATAGAAACCCAGACAATTTTGAGCATTTGCCTGCTAAATTTATCTTTAACTAAATGCTGTGTTCTACATCTAGCCACAAAATATACATAGTAATGTCACTAGTACATTAAAACAGATGATACTTTCTGAAGATTGGATCGAAGTCTATATATAGTGAATATTGTCATTGGAGAACATCAGGGAGTAGCTAAACTACTTGCGATTAGCTATCCGACATATAAAGCAAGATAGAATAAAGAGGAATAGCGATTTTGAATTTTCTCAGCTGCAGACTTGTCTTTTAAGGATATTAAATTTAGACTATACAGGAAATGTAGATGTTGTCTGTCTGAAAGCTTTAAATTGCACCTGTGGTACCTTCCTTACTTACATTTCGAGACAAAGACACTATATAATAGTATACTCTTTCTGGTCCTGGTTTGGCGTTAGTAAGTACACCACCGACAAGTTGAAATGGTTTTCTTTCAGTGCGGTTGTCAAAGTCGTTTTCGTCCTCGTTCTTCTCAAATGCATATGTAACCAAGTAAATTATGTCTGTCTGCCTGTCTATCTACTATACGAAGATGGGGATTACTTACGAATGAATTTACCTTCATTGAACCACGGTACACCAAAGCCATAAACAATTCCTCAAAATTTGTGTATAGCATCTTAGCAAACCTAGCATAAACACATCAAAGCATTGCATTGGCAAGTAAAACTCATCAGTTCGGCTACACTTTTCAGCAGACCAATGAACAGTTAAAATGAAAATACATGAAGTGTAACACAATGGTCAAATGAGCAAAACCACAGAAAAACTGCTAAAACTCCGTCATCAAAAAAGTTTTTTGTCGACCCACTCAGTATTTTTAAAAGGATAATCATCATATTATAATAATTATTAAATTATTACAGGATAATCGTGTCTATTATAACTGCTGGCGAAAACCTAGAAACAAAGTGCAGACTCCTTTTATGCATACGTTCATAAAACTTGGTAAGACTTAGAACGTCTTCGGACAGGGTGCCCAAAAAGCTCATATAATACCCGGTTTTGAATTTTGACCTGGCAAAATACATTTTTATTTTATAAAACTGTAAGTTGGCCATTGAATAGCATCACGTTTTATATATTCATATTAAAATTTAAAATAAGTTTTCATTTTTACAAATTTAATTAGAATTTTGCAAAAATAATCAAAATCCTGCCAAAGATTTTATAATAAAAATTAATATTTTGCGAAATAGTTTGTGGCGTTGGTGTACTAAGGTCTTGCGAAGGGGTCCTGACAGTCCAATGATGTAATATACACACGTTGCGCAAAGAGATAACTCTTTGTCTGTGAACAGATATGTTCAAAATATATGTAATATTATGTATCTATTGTACTGTATTTTATGTACTTACATACTTACAGTTTCATTTTACTGTGATTTCCATTTGCAAGCTGAAACTCCAATCGACTCGTCGTCTAACATAACATCGCAGGCTCGGTTCGTCTACTTCACTCTACTAGATACTTACTTTTAGAACTCTATTCTGTCTCTCCGTGTTCCATGTAATGAATGTGTCTTGATGATCTCGTCCTCATCCAGTTCCTCAATCTTTATTCCTTGCTTTTGTATCCAGCTTTCCATGTACTGATTTATTGTTGTTGTGTAGAGACATTACTTTACTATCTGCGCCTATCGCAATTGGAATTGAAAGCTACAGCCGAGCCACACTAATGTAGTAGTGCTTATAGTGACACACACAACTTTTGTCTCTTCCTTTTTGATTAACGCCTTACTGTCAACTTTCCTTGATTTCAGCATGTAAGCTTGATAAACTTTACTCAAAATCTTTCATTCCAAATCTCTTCCTTTGACGAAGCCAGTGAATTCCCAGAAAATCAGGTTTCTGTTTCAATCTACTCAAAACAACACAACAGAAAAGTACAACCGCTACTTTAGTGATACAGTCGCTGTTATTTGTTGTCAAATCATTCCACTAGGCAAGGAGTGTATAATAGTTTACAGTGTAATCAAACTATCTGTAACTCCTTTTTACCAGAGTAATCATTTACTACATTTATGGAAATTACATCCATTCACATTCTCACTTAGGTATTTATTTCAACAGATTTATTTCTGTAAACAATGAGCACAGCCTCTACATATGGCCCACATAAATACTATGCATTTAAATGTAAAAATTCATCTTACCAATAATAAATTAACTCTTTATCTCACAGACCTATCTACACTTACAGGTGGTTCAACGCCATAATATGTACGATATTATCAATTTAGCGTGATGCATAGAAAATTAGCATTCCTATCCTCATCCAATTAGTAAACAGTATCAAATGTGTCTACCCTTTGTAAACAAGCATTAAATTAAGTGCTGAGTTGCTTAGTTAGCATTGAATTAATCGCAAGTATTTTTTTGATAAGAGACAATTTGTTTCAAATGAATTGTATAGTGCAAGGCAAGATTCTATGTAGCAAAATGTGTAATGTGGATTAGTTTTATGTAATATGATATTGTGTTTATATAAAATTATTCCTGTTTAAAGAGAGATTAGCTCGGCAAACACTAGAGAAGAATATTATAATGTCATCAGTGAAGACTGATTTAGTTTGGTTCAAATATTTTCGTGATATATTATTAAAATATACTGGGAATGCATTAGGTGAAGGCTTCGAATACGGTTGGTCTTATGTTTGACTATTACTACCTAAAATGCTTGCACAATTTGAATACAGTATTGTAATAAACATTACAAGCATCAATCTAGTGTAAAGTTGTGGAGTGATAAATTATAATGCCTTTGTTCAAATTCTCTTAGCCGAGCAAAGCACACTTGAGTTTGACAAACTCCGGCGAATGCATAAATGAAGGCTTTCTATTAGTGCTGAGAAATTTAATAAGCATGTTAAAGTAGTTGGAATTGGGATAGTCAAGCACAACATAAACTCGAGTCGTTATTATATTAACAAATAGTAATTACCTCTGGGAATAAAATAGGCTTGTAGTATGAAGTTCTGTACCTGTACCTTTATAAGTAGACGAGGACAGTAAACTCTAACTTTGGAGCGAGTATAAATACTAATGATAGATTTTACAGAAAATCAAAATAATGTTTCTACAATGTAGGTACAAGAGCGTAGAACATAAATAGCAACATAATAATCTTTTATAAGCCCACTATTATGTAGCTAAGGTGCTACGTAAATCATTGTTAGGGAATTGCTTCCAATTACAGACTGACTCATAAAATAGCTTCATGTTTTTGCACCACTTACTTAGTTGCTGAGCAATGCAGCCTAATGTTACGAATGCAACCAAATTATGATAATGGTCTTGACACTAACAAGTACAACACCTACATTAGATAGATAGTGTAAAATGTAGTTCCTGCGCTTCCTATTCAATAATATATAATCATAAAAGTCGCCTTCGTCCAAAGGCAAGCTTAGGCGTAAATTTAATAAGGACTTATTTGGGAGTTAAATAAAGGGAAGCCGCTTTTAAACTTATAAAAAGTGAATGCATGTTTTTGTGTGTACATGAATAAATAAGATTAAGGGATGCTCCGAGATATAAGGGAATAACTCTCCGAAATATATGAATGTTCCCCTCCGAAAGGATCTTTCGGATACGCCCACTGTCGTAACAACCATAAGATAGTAGTACTTGACTCCAACAAATGTACACTTTAGCATAAAATCAATTTACCTCACTCACTCATCATGTTGGCAGCTCAGAAACAATTTTCTACAGAAAAAGAGGACGGACCGAGTCCGTCTTGTCTCTTCTCACAAGGCCAGCCAGGCCAGGCCA
>JAQFYC010003969.1:0-18807 GCA_034694165.1 Tomocerus mixtus | reverse complement strand
TGCTCTGTTCGCCAACTTCTGTTTAGTTAAGTTATACAGATATTACATAGTTTACTGAAAGGAAACCCGCCACGGAAAACAAGTCGCGACAATGGCTTGGCCAAGCTCAACACAGAGTCAGTATTGATTTCTTGGCTACTTTGGCCATTGACTGGGATCTTATATCCAATCCAGTCCATGCCCAACTCTATTCTTAAAGCCAAAGGATAAAGTGACAGGGTAAGCTCGATTTATGTTTCCTTTATTTTTGCCAAGGGTAAAATATGCACTAGCGTTATGTAAGTGTTGTGATTTTGCATCATACTGTACAATATCACATCAGGAATTAGTAGGTAGTGTTAAGTTGTTATATGTAGTGAAGTGAGATCGCAAAAAGGGAGTAGGATTTAATTCTAGATATTATTCGCAATTTGGCACTGAATTTCTTCTGAGTGGTTTGGTGTGGTCTGGTTTGGTCATTAAGTTCCAAACCCAGACCAAACCAGGCTACATTACTGGTACTGTACAAAGTACAGAGTTGTAAATACAAGTAACATTTTATCCAGCACCTACACAATATTATAATATCATTCACAATTCGCCTTAGCTACAAATACAAAGTTACAAACGTGTGTAGTAGTTTTAGTAGTAACTAGTAAGTACATTCCATACAGTCTACTTACATTCATGTAACTAACTATATCTTGAATTACTATCTGTTTACGTTTAACATAATGTGGGTTGTTTACGTAGTATACTTAACAAATACAGAATCAAATTGAATTAAATCACACCACTTCAGAAACTGAAACATGCATCACATCGTGCTTTCTGCTAAATGAGTATACATTTAGGCTTAGGTATGTATTAGTATAGGTATTTACTAATATAGCTAAAGCAAAGCAAGTGTACTAGTACTATAACTCCTATTGAATGGGTATGCTAAAGCTAACAGAAAATGTTGTAAACATATTATTTAACATTCTCATACTATCTGTACCTATACTACTTACTATTTACAAAACACATTTCAAGTATTCGAATTTACACTTTACACTTAGAAAGGTCACTCACTAACTGCCTATGCTATTATCTTATAAACATAATCTGACTTTCATACTTTTCGATTAGTCATAAAAACTTATTATGCTCCCTTTTCCATTTCTTCTATTTAAATACTCCATTCTCCATAAAACCTTCAAAGATAGTGTAATGTTGTATTAGCATTCAGAATGGGGAATATAATGGGACATTCATTCTTGTGGACGAATAAGAAAATGCAGCAGGGTGCTATAATGTATATATAGGCATAGTTCTACTCATGTTTATGAATTATAATGGTAGTAAAAGAGTATGAGGACAATATTCAGTAGCCAATAACAATATTAGTATAGTAAAATATGCTGACAGTGTAGTTATGTACTTTGGTATGCCGTATGCCTCATGAAGACTGCATGTGTCAGGCTTTGTCTGGAACATTTACTATT
The DNA here is from genome assembly GCA_034694165.1 of Tomocerus mixtus. Classification (NCBI taxonomy): domain Eukaryota; kingdom Metazoa; phylum Arthropoda; class Collembola; order Entomobryomorpha; family Tomoceridae; genus Tomocerus; species Tomocerus mixtus. Next base: position 17,341 of record JAQFYC010003969.1, on the reverse strand, counting down.
TAAAAGAGTAGGATATAGTAACAACAACATCGTAAGTACAACTACAACCCTATCCTTATTCCTTATATACAACATTAGATGCATACCCTATTAATATGGATTACTACCATGCATTGTGAGGGTGGAAGTGTAAAGATTATATTAGTTGGTTACTATTATTGTACTATGCAGAATTGAATGACTATTTTGACTGTTATGCCTCTACTATAAGTATAATAACATTCATAATATGAAATGCATTATAGAAGTGGAACAATGTGACCCAAACTGAATGTTCATTGAGTTGTTAAGGGAATAGTGTCATGTAAGTAGTCAAGTCAAGTCAGTGTGTGCCGTATAGTAACAGAGTTACTGAATCCACATGTGCATATAGGTATCTCATTTGTACGTAGTATTCTACGTAGTATTTATAGTACATACTGTGCTCTTGCTTTTCTGAATTACATTGTGCAATATTATTTAGTTCAATTCAACCATTTTCTTATGCATTTTACTTTACTATACATATTTATACACAAATATTATAAATATTAACCACCTTAGTAATAAAAATATGTGCATTTATTCTGTCTTTTACTAAAACAAGATAATATTAAAAGAGAAGGATACAAGCTAAAGCCAAAGAAAGAGCAAACGGACTAAATGCTTTTGGTGTAAATGCACAGTAGTAAGTATGTAGTATACAAAGTCGTTGCAATCGTTAGTGTTAAGTTAGCTTTTATCTGTTGCGTGAATATGTTAAAAACATAGAATGGTTGTTGGCAACTAGTGTATTTTTACTTGCGGATATCTACTTTACATTACCATTAACATCTCCCTATTTATATTTATACTTGTAGTAGTATTTGTGCATGCACACATTAACTGCTGTATTAAGTTGGTTATGTTTACTATGCGTGTGCATAGTGTATACTTGTTTTGTTGCCTGTATGTACTTCCACTCTGTACTGTACTGTACTGGGTTGTATTTTGTATTTTGTATGTAGTAGTTGTGAGGTTGTGACATAACGTGATAATAATAATATTTTTGGTATTGATACTATTATGTACTTAATGTAAGAGAATAACATTAGTTGTAAATTGTAAATGCAAAAGCAAGGCAAGGGTGTTCGTTCAAAGTTTGAGTTGAGACCAGGCCATGCCATGCCAGGCAGATGATTGGATTGAAACAAACCGATACGCTGTATTTTACTATATGATACGCTGATATGCATATTATTATTTGTGAAGTTTATATCAACACAAAGCTATGCAATGCAGTGGAACACAATGAGAAGATATGTAGGTACAATAAAATAATGTAGCGTATGTTATGTTAGGTTTATTTATTATGAAGCTTAATAGTTGCCTGTGCTCACATACAAATACCTACGGACAAACAGAAAGAGATAGATAGCTTAGTTTAAAGCTAACTTTTCACTGTACTACTATTACTATACATAGCTAAATTACGTATTATTTATATGGAATTCATCCTGCATAGCAACAAGAGCTGACTGACTGAACTGAACTGACGGACTCACTTCCGTTGCAACCGCTTTTTTTAATTTGCTTTTTTATTCTCTCCTTATTACGTTAACCTACGCTCGCCCAGCCTAGCTCTGGCTCTTCAAGTTCTACTATTACATGTAATAATGTACAGCTCAATTCAATCCTCACACCATACCACATCACATAACACAATCAAAAGTTGTGAGCTTTTGTTAGCTGATAAATAACTATACACTTTAGGATTCTTCTAGTTTATTTGTGTACTTGTACTAGGATAATATGTTATGTTACGGCGTGTCCGTGCCATGTAACCATGTAAGCTTGATTCTTGCTTTGGTCAGTTTAAAATTAAATATTATGTATTATTACTATGTAAAATAGAAGTTAAAGCCTAAAGCTACGGTTTCATTTCAGCTAATATGGTACGTCACTCTTTTAATATTAGTACAATCTAACATAGAACTTAGAACGTGAGTTAGTACATAGACTAACATGGATGTTGTACTAGTAGAGGATTGGTTTAGTAAGTAGCTACACATATTTACTTACTTTATTTTAGCGTAGTTTATTACTCACCATTAGGACTATGACTGGACTGGACATGGGCCAACGCAACTAGGCAAAACTAAACTAGTACATACATAACAAACTATTAACTGCTAAAAGTAAACTTTATAAAGTACAACAACTCAAATGATAATGAATAAAAAAACTTTTAGTTTACAGATAGTTATTTCATTTCAACTTCAACTGTGAGCTGAATGTTCTACCTTCGTATAAACAGTAACGTACCTTTGCATTTTGCAAATTCAAAGCTTTGCTCAGCTAACAGCTATTCTTTTGATTTTGGATCCCAAAAATGTAATGTATTCTAGCATAACATTATCTGATGTATACAAAATAAAACTAAAGTGTAGCTGTTACTGTACTATAAAAGTAACTTGCATATTTATTATTTTCTGTCTGTCTGTCTGTCTACTATTTTCTATTAGATAATAGTATGTGTGTACCACATAGATTCTCATGTAAGTTATTTATTTTAGCTGTTGATAAAGATCATAATAATTAACTACTGGTACTGGTACTACAGTACAGACAGTACGTAATGTTGCTATCTAGTACTTATGTCTGTAGTAAAATACTAGAGTATACACTTTAGCAATTTAATTAATAGAGAGGGAAGAGCAGTACAATAGGGAATTAACTAAGTGAATAAATGGAATGAATTTAAATTAGTGTGCAAATAAGTTCATTTGATGCTTTGCTTTTTGCCAAAATAGCACAAAGAAACAAAACTACGGAAAACTTTTATACAATACTATATAATAGTTTGCAACCTTTTCATTCGAGTAACTTTTGTTGTGACGAGCCACTGAGAACTGATTTGATTGCATTGTTTGTATATTATGTACGTTCCGGTAAGTATGTAGTATACTATTATACTACTACTACCTGTCTAAATAGGTGCATATTACAAAAGTACAGGTACTATTATACTTACTACTTACTACTTACAGGTAGTTATACTTTTACGCTAGCATGGTATGGTATGCTATGGCATGATGAAGTTAGAGTTTAGCCCAAACCATGCCAAGCCAGGTCAGACTGGGACGAACGACGAGACAGCTGAAATGAGTTAAGTCTCCCCATATCTACATCTACCTGAACTTCATCCACTTGGTTTTGCCTCCGTTTCTAGTGAGTAAGTGTAGTGTAGTGTAATACGGAGGTATTGTTAAAATATGTAGGTAGGTAGTAGGTTCATTTCGTACCTAGTATCATACTATAATACACGCCACATAGCTAAGAGTAAGAGGAGAACGACAACGACAGAAGTCGAACTCGAGTACGTCGAAATCGAATAGTGCCGAGCCGAGTGGCCTGGTCTGGTCTGGCTTGGCCTGGCTTTGACTTGCATGCTATTCATGACAAAACTCACAGAGATACATGTAGTATATGGTTCTTTGTGAATTACTGAAATAATATTGTTATATAAGCATAAGCAAGCACCTACTACCTACTACCTACCTGCCACGCTACTACCTTATTATAGTAAGTAGTAAATAATAGGCTATAGTAAATACCATGTGACTATAACTATCCTATCTAACTAGTAACTGCTGAAGGAAAATCCACGATACATACATACTGTACATACATACTTAACGTTAGTTAGTGTTAGTATTAGTAGTAGTAGTTAAATAACCTTGCACATGCATTGTAGATTGTAGACTTTATGGATTTCTTGTATGTGTGCTGTGTTTTTGAGTGAGTGAGTCCCTTACTCATACAAAACCTAATACAATATTGTACAATCGCTATCCAAACTAAACTCATATCATCGCCAGACAAACGTAAACCAAGAAAATTCATTCTCAAAACTACCTAAATTAAGTTTTGATTGATTTCATTATTATCATGAACGTACTATATGTATACTAACTACCAAAAGGCCTAAAGCCTTCAAGTCGAACCTGTAATGCAATGCAAGTGTAGTAAAAGATAAAGAATAGTTAGCAAACGAAACGTATTAACGAATGGCTCATTATTGTTTGCAAGTAAAGCAAGTTTGCCAGAAAAAATGCAATTCTTAGATTATTGTTAATGTAAGTTTGACACTTTGTGTGAATAAATTGAAGTTGGTGAAGTTTGCCCTAATGTAGAATACAGTACACTACACATGTTATGTGTATTCTGAAGACAATATTGTAAATAAACTGCCAACTGCCAATACCTATCCATAGCTGTGCAATTTACATACGTGCATAGGTGCATAGTATTATATTATTCAGCTACTTAATGCCTAGAGATAGAATAAGAACGCAAGTACGTTTACTTTCGTTTCATGTTAACACTCGAGTGCAATTAAAGAGAATCGCAAACAGAAAAATTACAGATACTAGTGCACCTTCAACCTTTGTGTTCTGTTGTGTTCAGTTGTGTAGCTTCATTTTGTCTAGCGTGGAATGGTATAGTAGTTGTATCTAAATAGCGTAATATTTATTATATCATAGTCTACCTGTAATAAAGGATTTTATAGTTATTATATCTTTTAGTATCGTCTAGTCTACTAGAGCTTTTATGTGCTTAACGTGTAAACGTATAAACAATCATTAAAACAACAGACTTATATTGTAAGGATAAGGATGTAATGAATGTATGTATGTTTTGTGTATGGTTAGAGTTAGAATCCATAATAAAACTAGCTTCTATGTATTCTGCGTATATATCTGTATGTATGTATTTGTATAGAGTACCTATATCTATCTATCTATGATAATCTAATTCACTGCTATGCTTCTTCAATGCTAGGCGATGCGATGTAGCGACAGACGGTAACAAAAGCGAAGAGCAAAGCAAAAGCAAAAGTTAACAGTGGTTTTGAAGGAAGGAAAACTACATAACATTTACATTAGCTATTACAGCATTGCATCGCATTGTTAGCACTCGTTCTACATATACATGAATTATATTAGCATTTTAGACCGTGCTCTATCTCTATCTATTTACAATACTAACATCAACATCATCTCGCATCATATTACAAATACAACTATGTATTGTACAACTAAAACTATAGCTGAGCCCATACATCAAACCAGATCATTGTGTGTTGTATTCTGTCTCCGTCTGTCTATGTCCGTTCTGTTCTGTTATTGTTCTGTTACCAAGGTATGTATTTTCAATGGCACTAGCCTTAGTTATTAGGTTCTATTAGTTAACCTTTGTAATAAAATAAGGAATCCTGTCTTGTATGTACTATGTACTGCTATGTATGTATGTATCGGGAGACTCTTTATAAAAGCACTGATGTCCATGGCACGTACTTTACTTATTGCATGTAGTTAGTAGTTAGCTAATGCATTAGTGTGCGTTGCTGAATTACAATTGAAAAGGTGTGTACTTCTGTCTGTAGTGTGTGTATATGTAAGCATATACGTTATTGTAGTGTGTAGTTATGGTTGAGTTAACAACGTCTCTGGTACATTCTTGGAAACAATGTAAAATGTATTTAATCATGAGCAGGCCAAGCCAGAAAGTAGGTACTTACATTAATGTGTTTGTCTGTTAACATTGACCGATTGTTATAAAAGGCTCATCTAGAATAATTATTTGTATAGTGAATAGTGAGTAATGAGCGAGGGATCTCAAATAATAGTCGTTATTATTTGCACTCGATTCGCGTACAGCTACAGCTACATACTACAAGGTACATTAAGTATGTACAGTGAGTAAGAAGTAAATAAATGACTTACACTTACATTTATACTTATCTCAGCTAAAGTTGTTAATAATATGGAGAAGAAATATTGTTGTACATAATATTGTAGTGTAGTAATTTAAGTAGCTTGGCTTGGTTTGCCATAATTACGCTTTGTATTCCAATGGACATTATTTTCTTGAATCTCTTAATTGTGCTTATAGTATTGTCTTAGGGAATATGTAATATAAAGGTACCTTAAACTTAACTAGTAATTAACAAACACAAATACATAATCAGCCTCATTTTATTAGGTTGGTTCTCCACTTGCTAAAAGTATTTGCAGGTAGTCAAGTTTATTATTTTTGCACACTTGCTCATATTAGCCGTATTATTATTTGTTCTCAGCTAACTAAACTACCTTAGAAATTAATTAGAATTGCTTACCACTTCGTGGTTAGTTCGTAAATCTTTAATTGTTCTCTGACAGTACAGTAGGAGTAGAGTACAATGCAATAGAATGCTTACACGTTACGATTAGATTAAAGTGCATTGGGAAGGCACGGCAAAAAGGTATTAAATATTGCCACTTTAGTTTAGAGTCCAGTCCAGACTGAAAAACAGCTTTGGATAGAAATACATAAAACTCGTAGCGTAGGTATTTAGGTAAGTTGCTAATTCTTATATAGATTGTAGGACGCGATAAAGAATCCTCTCTCACAGATTTACACCATGGTTCTCCTCGTGAACTGCACTGGCGTATTTTATTGTAGTATATATTACGTATTTTATTATCATTAATAGTCAGGCAGAGCAATAAGCCAAGTGTACATACTATAGTGACTCCCTTGCTTACTACCAGAAGAATTATACATAATATTATATAGTACAACTTACGATTGATATGCAGCTTTTATTTGTATCTAGTATGTGTGTAGTGGCAATTATACATAGAAAAATTCATGGTAAAATGCGGAATACGTGGGTAAATGAATACAGTTTGCATGCTTTTATATTTGTAGTAGGTAAATAGTTAAATAGGTACAACCAATACTAATACTAACCTCTCCTTCAAAAACTTTTCCCATTAAATACAACTATTGAGCTGTGGAACACTCTATTTAAGTAGTAGCATCAATATAGTATGTAATATAGCTTGCAAATGTTATTTTCTTGTTCGAGTACTGCAGTGCAATGTTCGTGTGCACATAAATTAAGATACGTGCAGACAAACAGATAAATTCGCTAGATTTTATGCAGCAAAATTTTATATGTAATAGTTTATCGAGTACTTACCTATTGATACTTTTCTTTAGCACAGCATAAGGCTAGTTAAATAACTCAGTCAGTTATTATAATACAGAGCAGAATGAATACCCTTAAAATGTACTTAACAGTTGTTGGATACTAGTATTGCAAATATTTTGTATTGTCAATATGATACAAATCCATTGCATTGGTATCGTGTCATGTCAGGCTAACAGAGAAACATTGTCTCACCTTGTGAAGCTCAGCTTAAATAAAACATTTTCTTAAGAAACTAATCGAGTTTAGTTGCAACTTGCAACCGATGATGCACAGTATATTGGATTACCAATTATTATCAATCAATAGCAATATGAATTAGATAATTCACTTCGCTGTAAAAAATAATTCAAAATGAAGTACGCATGCATATTTTATTGATATTGACATGTAGTGTCATAAATTCAAATCTTATGTGCTTAGTGGGATGTGAATATCAAATTTTGCAAATGTAAATAATTCGCAATTCAAGATCAAGTTTATTTACACTTTCCATATTATTTCAGTTTAAAAGCTTTGCATTATTGTCCATTTGCAACCAATGTTCTAAATTCTTACACATTATGCTGTTATTTACTTTTGCTCCATCATTTTTACGGCGCAATTTTGCTTATTGACCATTAGAAACATTGTTTTTGATCATATCATAGTGTTTAAATGCTAACTTCGTAATTTCCGTAAAAATTAGGTAAATATGTTTTGATATTGAATAAAGAAAGTCCTAGATTTTTTATGCTTGCGCAGAGTTAGCATGTATGCGAGAACGAATCCTATTCCTAAACCCTACATACAAATATGCACTTAGCGTATTTCTTTATAGTTTTTGCTGAACTCCCTTGTTTGCAAACAATGGGAAAGCAAAATTGTAAGAAAAGGTGCAAAGACTGACTTGAGTTTGATTTTGGATTGGAGGAAAAGAGCGGTGATGTGATGTGATGTGATACCTGTTTATTGTTAACATACTAGAAATAAGTATAAAGTAGTAGTTAGTGGAGCAAGCGTTTGTACTTTGACTTTGACTACCTGTGTCTGTGTCTATAGGAAAGGAAAGGAGCGTAGGTATTTAATGCATGTACATACATAGAAGGAAGGAGTGTTTTAGCTTGCCATTAAAAGCGACAGCAAACTAAGCAACACGCTCGCATGATGCTTTGCCAAAGTCAAAGCCAAAGCCAAAAGCAACCTTCATCATCTACAAATCTGAAATCCAATTCGATGTAGTCTTTTACCTTATGTTATGTTATGTAGTTATTTAATTCCATATACAATAGTCAAGTCAGACATCAGACAGGGCAGAATAGTGAGCTAAGAGGTAGTAAAATAATAGGAGAGAATGTACACACACGTTATACTTACCTACTATGTAATATTAGATGAATTGGTTTGGTTTGGTTTGGCAGAGAGGTTACTTACTACCTAAAATAAAATGCATTTAATTTAATACATACACGTAGACATGAAACTATGAACTGTGTACCTAGTAGACGTATGTGCATAATATGTTGTTCTTGTTATTTTGTAAGTAAAAGTACATAGATATGGAGAAGGAGAAGCAAAAGGAGGCAAGCAGTTGTATTTTGTGCTGACGTGCTGTTGTGTTGTGTTCTGGCTCTAAAGTAAGAGACTAGTCAAAGTCAAGTCAAGTCAAGTCAAGTCACTAGTACATACAGTCTCTTTGAGATTTTAGTAATAAACTATAATATGAGGTATGGCATGAGGCAGCTTTAACTTTTAACTCCACATACTTATACAGACAGAGTAATACATAGTATATAAGTATAATATAGCAGTACCCAAACTAAAAAGAGCTAAAGAAGCTAAAAGTCTTGCCAAAGCAAAGCAAAGCAAATCAGCCTAACTATGCTTTGCTTTGGATTGGATCTCTCATTTGGCTTTGGCTCACTCCTTCCTTTACTGTATTAATAATTGTTATGTTATAAGTGTATTTTGCTATTAGAGTAAAGACATAGTTGAGCTGAATGTTGTACCTGCACATGGATATTCATCTATACAAATTTCAAGTAGGTATATACTTAAACTTATGATTCATGATAGATGCTAGGAATATATGTGTAGTAAATATCTGTAGTATTCGTATAAAAGGCTAGGGAAAAGGATGCTTTAAAACTTGACTTACGTTTCACTGAATGTGAGTGAATATTATATTATTTCTCACTGCCAATTTGCATTTTACTGTTGTTATGATGTCTTATGCGAGTGAGTGAAAGATGTTGATATCTGCGATGTGGTGGTTGTACTTGCTTATATATAACAAACGTAGCTATGTACATTATATGATGATAAAGCTTCGTCTGCTTATATGTACTTTGAGTATGGCAGAATATATGTTAATGCCAAATAGTACAGCTGTATTAGTATAAGCAGATTACGAACGCATTACATTAGGTGTGTCTGTCTGTCTGTACATTGTAACATTACTGTATCCTTTCTTCTTAGTAAGTATATTAACTATATAAAATGTCTTACGTATTAAATGTCTTTATATAACTACAGTATTTTTTTGTAAACTATATTTGTAGGTAATATCTTTCTTAATTATATATTATGTATGTATGTATAACAAGAGACGGATGTCGGGATGTCTACCATCCTCAACTCTAATTGTACACAAAATTTTTAGCTGAATAATAATATGCTAAGTTTTCTAAGGCTTGTAACTAAACAACTAGTAAATAGGAAGGTACACTTTTAGATAATCTTTACATCCATGTATAAGTATAACATGTATGTACATGACAGTTAACAAAATGTAGATAGGCATATTATACATACTTATATATAAGTATTCAAAGTTCGAAGTGAACTTCAGACTTCCCCTAATATGTAATATTCGGTAACTAACTAACATGGATTGGAGAAAGAGGGCAGAATACATACAGACGTCGACTTTGTACTTCTCGTCAGTCAGTCAGGTTGCTTGGAAGTTGTTAGTCATTTTATTATTTGTCGACTATGCAACTTTACTTTGAGCTTGAGTAGAGCTTGGCATTGACAATTTTACGTTTAGTTTTACTGGTTTGGTTTATGAATCGTTGTTGTTGGCTATGTTCTATGGTTAGGGTAGAAAACCAAGTGTACACACACAGATAAAGATATGATGCGTGGATTGGATTGGGATTGGAGTACTTCTTAGTTCTTACATTATATACATGAACTTTAAAATTTATATTTTACATGCCAAAGGCATAGATAACATAGGTGGATCATATTTTATGCATTGTAAAGAAATATACAGATAAGTACATAGTATAAGGTCTATAGTATAAGTATAACTAGTACTTACTATATGTAGTACATCCAGTGTTTATGAATAATTGTTCGCGATAGTAAATAGTCGTAGGAGAAAACGTTCTTATAAGGTTAGACAAGGTAAGAATGAAAGGTTAGGTTAATGGAGATATGTATCACATGTAAGGAGCATGTAGTATTTAGTAGGAAACATGGAAGGGACACGGACATATCTAATTGTATGCTAGTTTTATTAAAGTGCACTTGTTTCATGTTAATATGAGTACGATTCATGTACATTTGCTGTTACTTAACTTCCTTACTCATTCATTGTCAGGTCATGCCAAATAATATTTCAATAAATTCTCATATTTTGTCCTTCATGTAACCAAGCAAGCACAGATAAAATCTTCCAATGTGACATTCAGTTTAAATGTTCTTATTCTTAGTTCAGCTACGATATCTGTACTTAATGTACTTACTGTACGTGAATTAGATAATGTTTATCAATTTATTGGGTTGTGAGGAAATAGTAAAGGATGCTATTAGCAATGTATATAATTAACCTAAACCGAGTGGGTATGCTGAATGCTATAGACTTTTCACTAAATCAATTATAATGGTAATTAATTTTTTATAGCCATTAAATGTAGGTAATAAGTAAGACTGTAGCTGTAATTATAGCAATTGTACCACATTATAACTGCCATACTGGTGTCTATGGACACTCTTTAAGTAAAAGAAGCATCAAAAACCACATACTAATGGGCAACGTACCTATTTGATATTTAAATGTGTGTTTCCCTAATATGATATCACAGTATTAAAATATCTTTCTTATACAGATAGTAAAAGCTTTAAGTAGCTTACAGTGATAGAGTTTTTTTGTTTAGCTGAAGCTTCTCTTTAACAAATATCCATTGCAATATTATGTGCAAACTGCAAACATGAGAATATGAGGTTGAGTCATCTGACATGATGATATTTTATCTATAATGCATTAAATACAGTACAATACTACTCAATTCTATCGACATACTTAATATTGTAGCAGAATGATTTAAATAAGTAAGACTATGAAAGATTTTCCATTACTACCCTACATTACGTTGCACTTTGCACGTGGAAAATTGTTGTCTATTTCAATACTTAGGAATTACAATACGTTATTTACAGTAAAACCCAATAATTGTCTATCATTTGTACCACTAAACACTACTGTATCCATTATTGTTAAATTGTAGGTACAAGATAGTAGTAACTCCTTTATGACTAAGTATTTACTACATTCAGTATTTTATTAAATCTAAAGTTGGTTTATCCATTGTTCCCTATTCACTATTTTGATGTTTTGCATTTATTGCCTTACAACCCTCAGTTAGTGGCTAAATAGCCATATTTGTATATTATATCTGTATATGCAATTAGAATCAAATCACGATTGCATGTAGACTGCAGATTTTCCACAGTAAATTGCTGACAATTTTTTTGCAACACACACGTGATACAGATGTCTATGTTGTACATAATAACCTTACTTAAAGATATACAACAAAGATATGTGCATACATACTCTTCACTTTTTATCTTTATATTACGTAACCTACGTATACCTAAGTAATAACAAATTAAGGCACCCTTCATGCATTGGTAGTATTTTTTGTGGGGTTATACAGACAATTTAGGTACTTTGGGTGTCCTTCTCCAGCCATATTATAAACGCCTGAGCTATCCATTCATGTTTTATAGATGAAACGTAAATTAATAATTTTTATCCCTTATTCTTCTGTGGGCCATTAAATATGCAGCTATCAAGGTACCTACTATAGTTAGTATTGTGTCTCCTATAGTAAGCAATCCTCTGTCTGAAATTATGTAACTCTAAAGTAGTCTCAAATCCAACACAATAAATGAATGAAAACATGCAAGTGAGTTAAGTGAGAGTCAAAGTTGATTCTAGGGATATAATGATTAGGGCTAGTCATTCTTTAGTGAAAGCTTTGCATTGGTAGCAAAACTTCGTGTGAGGTGTTATACTATCCTGGCATATTTGAGGATCCATTTCATGTCAGCCAGTGCAGTGCAGTCATTGCCGAGTCTCCAGTCTGACAGTGGATCATGATCGTAAGTAAGTTAAGTAAAATGTATTATCTACATCTCTCAGATCTCTCAGACTCCACTTAGATTAGGTCCGTAAAAAATCTGACATTCCTGTCTAAGATTTCAGACCAAAGCAAAGGGTAATCGTTCCTTAGTTCAGTTACACAATAGCGTTATATTGTCACCTTCTATGTAGTAAAACAATAACACAACATTTGGCCTGGCAGTGCCTTGTACTGCCTTAGAAATATTTAAAAATTAGCTTACTTTACTGCTATAAGGGATACATAAGCATCATATTAGGAAAATATACTGTATGTATTATGTGTGAAGAAATTATCTACATTGAAAGGAAATGGCATTAAGAATTACATAACACAGCTCGAGTTACTCAAATGATTAGCCCAGCTTCTTTCTACCTAATCTACATATAGAAGTTGCTAAAAGTATCTGTTACATGCCTTAAACCTTACGCCCTGTGGAATTTGGGTGTTGCAGAAGTGTCACATAGAAAAGATGGTGATCGCATTAACGAAAATGTATATCACTAGTTTTCAGCAGTTCGGGCATCTCATCAACACTATCATATTTCCATTTGCCATATAATGAATCAAAACGGGAGTCAACAATGTTTCAAGTTTTATCGGGTGGATATATATAGTACATAACATACTATATGTACATACATAGTATACAGAATGAAAGTATGAAATATATACTTGATTTGTCATGCTACATGAATTTCAGTTATACGAGTTACTAGATACAGGTGGCACGAAATGGTGTTATGTTATGATTATGTTTGTGTAAAGGCAATACAGCATAAGAAGACCAGGATCTTCCCTTATAAGGTTTTAAAACGTGATACATATACTATTATAATGGACGACATTTTTCTTACATCAAAGTATCAGCATCAACTGACACTGACCCAAGCTAGTTTTCATGAAATTGTATTTTTCGCTTGTATGCACATTTGTACAAATTCGAGTATGTAATGTAGGCACAGATAGAAATTAGATACCAGTACACGAACGCATAAAGGAGCAGAAAAGAGAATAATAAGGATGTGTTAAGTAATGCATGGCTAGTTAGGTTAGATATCAAATACTGTGCTCTTACTTGACTATACATTTGGCTACTATTGCTATCTAAACTGGAGATTCACGAAGTACAGGCTAAAGAGAACAGATACTGGAATATTTATGGTTTCCATTTAAATATATTTTACGACTGTGTGAAAGAATTGTTCCGTGAGTAAAGAAAAAGCTCTAGGGTGTTGTCTTGTTGTTTCATTGTCTGCGGTGTTGTTACTGACGTTTACAGATTTGGAGATAAATTGTCCGAATCCCATATATCTTATATAGTAATTTCCGCGAATGTGATGGGGAAAATGGAGATGCGAAGTATTTTACTGAATCTGTAGATGTTGTCCAGTAAATGACACATCAACATTTTTTGTAATTCATTTATGAATTGTTCTGGATTACAATTCATGCATATAGATACACATTTTTAATATATAAACTAGATCAACCTTAAATGCGTATATCTACATACTTATATACAACTAATATTACTTTACTTTTTTCTTACAACTGATATTATAGTATTTAGTTGCTTAATCTATGCTAAATATTTATGTTTTGTATGTATATATGCATTCACCCATATTCTAATGCACTTTATTTACTCGGCTTATCCGTATCGATATTTTATTCCTTGTTTACTGAACACACCGACGATGCGCGATGACGGTATGATTATGATTGGACTATTCGGCTAGGAGATAACACAATATTGTTATTTACACATGCATACGGTTCTTTCTTACGGTTGTATTTGCTTTTTAAGCTGATAAAAATGTGATATTTGGATCGAAATTGAACAAAGATATAAGGCAAACGTGTATGAATGATTTTTGTGTGCATATATTTATATCTATATTTGGTTCGGTAGTACTATACGTATAAATAAACGCAAATACAAAGGAAAATAAATATAGGCAGGGAAATACAAAAAGCAAAAGATTAAAAGAGTTTTGCTGGTCTGACACTTCTGCTTAGTCTGAGGACCAACATTTAACTTGCAGTACTTCTGCAGGCTCCGCTTTGGCTGGTACATAGAATTTCACTTTCAGCTGATTGCAAAATTGACAATGAGTAAATAAAGTTGACATAAGTGAGTACACGAACACCTGGGCCAGGGATTTTGGGTTGAGTCGAGTCTTTTGAGTAAAGTTATCGATTGTAATAATATATCTACGTACTTAGTAATTATAATGAATTCGAGTTTTTTTGCAAAAAATATTTTTGTGATATGATTTTGTAATATTAATAATCCTTATTTTTTGTTTAATTTGCAGATATGGCTCAAGAAGCCGCATAACGCGGCCAGGCCTAAAGACCATCAAGGAGTGATGAATGTATAAGCAAGAGAAGAGGAATTCTACAGGCCTGTCTGTGACATCCGTCAACGGAACACATTGACCGTCAACCAGGCCAGGCAATTTTCCTCCAAGTCGACGTCCTCTACGTACACTACTTTTACCATGGGTCGAAGACGAGCTGTAGAACCTCCAGCAAATGGTATGGCATGATATTATAATTTTTCGGGGCTATACTCCAGAAAAATCAATTCAAACTGTTTGCTTCTCTTAAATTGATATTAAAGTGAAAGATATTTGTCTTTTTTATGTAATGTATTGTGTTGAGGTGTGAACAAGTCTTTGCTTTTGTATGGTTGTGTTTTGTGCGTAATTATAATTTAGGTTTATTTTGTTTCAGTGGAGACAGAAAAGGGAAGAAGACTTAGAGGTGGTGCTGTGGGTAAAACACCTCCCCGCCGAGGTGCTTTCACAAGAGGAGGTCGCAAACAAAGTCCCGCTCCCCTCCAAACAGAAGATTATAATGAAGCCAATAAAGCCGAAGTCAACTCTAATGGGATCACATCTTCCGGGACTGCAAACGCCAATATCGTCAGCAATGCAAAGTTCGAAGACAAGCCAAGTCCAATTTCTCAGGTGATTTTCCTCACAACTTTCCCAATTCCATTACATATTTGTACGTCAAAGAAAATTATTTTGTTTGTTTGGAAATTATATAAGGTAATTTTCAAAAACATATTAAATTGAGGTAGTTCACAGTTCACACAAATCAATAGTGCAGTAGACAAGTAAAAAGAGCGTTGATTAAAAGAAATGACTTTTCTTGTCATGGATTATTCATTATTCAATAGAATACAGATACGAATTGCACAGATTAGACTTGTGTGATACGCAAAAAACATCAAACAAACTACAAAGTAAAGCAGGACTATGTAATTTAAGTTAGGTAATGTATTCGTTTTCTTTATAACTTTTAGGTAGCAAATAGGTGACCAATAAGTAGAGCTATTGGAGTCTTAATCTTCATATAATGTAATTTGCGTAGGATTAAATTAGTACTACATGTCGTACCTTTAGTATCTTGTTCTTTGTACGTATCTGTATTATTTGTACTGTGTTTTATTAGAGGCGTAACTACTTGTTCTTCTAGTTGTACCAACTTACTACGTAATACAATATACCAGTTCCATATATTTAGCTAGCACTAACCTAAGTAAACATTAAGGCCCACAATATATATATTATGTACTAGTAAGTAAATAGATGGAAACGTAACATATGCATTCAATTATATAGTAAAGAAAACTTATGTAGTGTTCGTCAGGTACCTTTATAGCCTTTCTTCTGTTCTGTTCTTCACGACAGTGCAGTCTTAGCACTATATGAATCCTTCCTTGGATTTTATCGCAAATGAATTCTAGGAACTATTGATTTCGCTTGACATGAGAATTGAGTGGCTAGACGGTTATATTATACAGACTGGATTCGAGGAGACCGTTAAAGTCGGATGCAATTCTTTCGGGCATAAATATCAAAGACGCCCTTTAGCTACTGAATACTCCGAATCGTGCAGAGAGAATGGAAATACTTCAAGTTGAAGACGGGAGAGAAAATCTGTTGATTATGCTTAATTCTTATATACTTCTGTCATTTGCTCTTCTCAATTCTCAACTGAACTCAAGTAACCATCAACTTCAACTCGTAGTCTCTGAATTTCGCAGAAAGCATGTATCTGCGATAATATGTAAAGCCTCGTGGCGTGGCTAATTGTCATGTTCTCTTTTATCTCCTGTAGGCTCTAGCAGCTAAAATTTCTTTAAATATATTTCGTCGTCATTTGGATTGAGCCGAGACGACTATAGCGACAAGACAAGTTAAATGTTCAGTCGCAATATGCTACACTTAACTTGTAGCAAGTAAGTAATCACTTTATGGATAGCGATGTGCTGGTAGGCTACGTTGGGTACCTTTAGCTTACGATTTACGTTTATACAAATGTAAATGTAGTTGTCCTTCTTGTAAGTCCTATCTAGTTCGCTTCGCTAGCACAACAACAATGACTCATTCTTTTAGGGAATTTGTATCTGCATTTCAGCAGCCTCTTTAAATGTCTTAGTTTGAATATTGCATAGATATAGAAGACTATCTATGTAATTGGAAATGAATACAATTGCCAATCTCTTTCTAACAATATTTAATCAGCATCCCTCTAACTACTAGTAACTACACGTGGAAAAGGATTTTGTAGATTTAAGAAGTTCATTATGAAACAAATGACACTGCCGTCTGTATTACGTGATTACGTGTTTTCTGTTTTGTAGTTAGGCATCGAATACATCCGGGGAAAATTTAACGATGTTGTAGTATAATCTGTACTGTCTGTAATAAATAAAGTTCGAGAATCGACAGACAGGGAATAAAATAGAAAGAGATTCAGAGATCCTGTGTGTAACTCTTAGCTTCTTAACACACGTACATACACCAGCGATCAGATCAGCCAGAAATGCCAGTTGACGATTTCTCAACCTGCTGAATTGGTATTTTTATCTTTGGTTTAGTGTTGATGTTGATGCTGTTGCATCATAAACAATAAGGCTCCATTCTATTTG
>JAQFYC010003968.1:0-18811 GCA_034694165.1 Tomocerus mixtus | reverse complement strand
TTCCAGCACTGGGGCGAATTTTGAATGAAATCTTACATTGTTCCAGCACTGGGGCGAATTTTGAATGAAATCTTACATTGTTCCAGCACTGGGGCGAATTTTGAATGAAATCTTAAATTGTTCCAGCACTGGGGCGAATTTTGAATGAAATCTTACATTGTTCCAGCACTGGGGTAGATTTAGAGTCATATTTGTAATCCTTGCGTTATCAGCTGGATACCCTACATGCCATTTGTAGAAATTTTAAATTTTTGTGGACGTGGCCGTAATTTGTGATAACATTAACGAACTGAACCTGTCTCCTTAGCCATATTTAGTGTATTGTGCACCAAATCTCTCCGGAATCTGTCAATAAAAGTTATAATGGCCACAGACGGACAGACAGACAAAGTATTATTATAAAGCGATTTATTCAGCCACTTAATAATGTTCTCCTTTGGGTTTGAGTTGCTCCGTGGAATTTATTTGTCGGAAAATTAAAGAGAATGAATGGGAATGTCGAAGTGGAAGAAATGCTGAATGGGGTGAACGATTAAATTCTGAGCTTAGTTAATAAATAATATAGCAAGTCGGCTTTATTATGTCCTTTCACGTTATCTCTCATTTTTCTTTCTTTCTTTACTTAAGACTCTCACATAAAACTAAGAAAATACTACTAATAGACCGAAAGATAATACGGGGCACGTCCTGGCCTTCCTTACTCTAAAATAAATCCTAATCTTGAAACTGGACTGGACTGAGCTGAAGCTCAGCAAAAAAGCTTTCTTAACTAATCTTATTTAAGTGCCTATGTATGTGACATTACATATTTTATAGACTTCAACCCTTCGTTTATGTAATTCAGTTTGGATTTAGTACTTTTCTTAGCTTTTTTCTGACGCACTTAGGTAACAAAAAAAAATATGAAAAATGATGAAACCTAAGACTTTTACTTTATAAGGGCTTTTCAAATTCAATAAGCTTTTTGGGGATTTCTAGTGCAATCTTTACTTTTCCAAGTTCATTATCACGATTAATAATCTCAATTAGCTCCTATTTATAGCAAAAATGTACTTTTTATGCAGTTTTTATTATCCCTCGCCTTTATTTTGAGTATATAAGGTAAAATCTAATTTTGCCTTATAAAGATACATATACACTACATAGTAAAACATTTTAGTTCATTTGATTGGAAATCAGTGGAAAGTTTACGTGTCATTAGTTTCCCATAAAAGTCCACAGACTTGTTTCGCATTGTAAGATTATATGGATTGATAATGTTCTGCATGGGAAAAGAAAATACTAAAATACACACAGAAAAGCTATGGATTATCCTAATCCTAATCTTATATAGACTTTAGTCTTTAAGCAAGCTATGAAATACAAATACAAATATTAAGATACCTTAAGTTAGGTAGTAAGTAAATAGTAGGCTGTACGATATATTTTATTTGCAAATCGTTTCGCACCTTGTGCCACCCACAATCAAGTAAAGAGTAAAGTAAAACCCAGTACCAGTACCAATACCATTACGAACAATGTACCTGGATTGGACTATCTTATATACTAAAAGGTTTCATATAAAATATTCTTACACTTACTTAGGTACATAAAGCATAAAGGTATATAAATATATAATGTGAAATCGAATCGAGGTTATAAGAGTTTACTTATGTAGGTATATAGCATAGTAGTAGCTATTATTATTGCATTACTTATACTTTATACATTTATACTTATACTTTATCGTTAGCATGTGGTCGTGGTCTGGTCTGGTTCTTCTATGTACATGTGCTATGCAAAATCTAATGAAAATGGACGTAACGTGTGGAAATAGTAAAATTTATACACGAGGAGTGTCGGAAAATAGAAATATCCAGAGAGTACGTATAGGCTCGTTGATTTGCTGAAGCCGGGCGAGCGAGGAAAAGGCGAGACCATTGCCCGTGAGTAGTTTGTTGTGCAAAGGAGTTCCTTAACTTATTTAGGAAAGGTTACGTCCAGAACGATGATGATTGTGTTATGTTGTGTATGACGAGCTACACTAATGAGATCCTATAGTATACTTCATATGTAAGTTCAATCCCTCAGCACACTACACACTACACACGTAAAATACATTGTATTATTTAAATGTGTTGTACAGATAGGTTGTAGATATTTGTGGGATATTTCCCTATTAAACCCAACCTCATATTATATGTAGTAATACTTATCATGTGCGAAAATCCCAAGGTCAGTCCGACGGCGAGATTCTAATACAGAACTACTACTTGTATACTAGTTTGTACTTTATACATAGTAAAGTACATAATCCTGTTTTGCTTTAGCTTGTCTGAATTCTGAATGTATAAGAAGAGTGCAGAATTCTGTTGCATTGCATTACATTACGTTAAAGACTACTTACACTTTACATGCTACATGCACGATGCGACACGACAGTAGTTTATTTATAATATTTATGCACCTATTCTTTACCTAAGCTAAATTTACTTAACTTACCTAGACTAATGGCTTGGACTGTGGATTATTGTAAATGGACTACTATATATTATGTAGGTTGTAGCTAAGCAAGACAAATAGCAATAGATACAATTTATGAATAATTTTGTTGAAGAAAGTATGCAAATACATGGAATACCTCTACTGGAATGAATTTCTTATAAATATTTAAAGACACTGTGATAATTTAAAAGCAAAATAAACCTAAACCACAAGAACTATTTCTGCATAGAAACATTCCACGTACCTTGAAATAATTTCTTCTTGTCTATGCATGAGAGAAAAATGTCATGTAATCTTAAAGTATTTAAATTCTTAAGTTAAGAATATACTATAAGATTATGTTTAATATTCAATGTTAATGTTCCTCCTGTCTTGATTTTGGATTTGTGAGAATTTGTGATATAAGAGTTGAAGGAATTTATGTAATCCTACATAAGTAAGCGTTTAGGTAAATAAATGTAGGGATGAACTTCATCTGCCGTGTCAGTAATAAAGCTTTTGCTATAATGTACATATCTACGTAACATTTGAGGAGATATGATTGTATTTATAAAATATAGGTTACATTAGGTCGTTAGGTGAGTAAGTGTCATACTATAATGTATATCTACTTATATCCTAATAAAATATAAAGCTGCAAGCATATATTAATCCTTACTGTACAGAAATGTACTATTTACTGATGTAATACATATACTAATAGTGAAAGGATATTTTAGTTTAGTTTCAGTTCACTGTTCACATGAGATCAGTCATAGCCATACTCATGGAAGTATTCAGCAGGCCAGGCCAGGCCAGGACAAGGCTGAACTTTAAGTTCAGTTCTATATAGAAAATGTATGTATATCTACAATATATAAATTAGTGGGCATGGCATGTGAATGTGAAGTGTAGTAGTACGAGTGTCTAGGTTAAAGCTAAAGTCTTTCCTACACAGAACAGAACAGAGTTCGCAACTTTGCGAGAATTTGCACAGCGAATCGAGTCGGTGCGATTCTACACAACGTTTTTGTACAGCTCTGAGCTTGTCTCAGTCTCACTAACGTAAATGGTAAATGGTAAAGTGTTCCAGTGCAGGCTAAGCTAGGTAAAGCATACGATTGCATGTAAACTCTACACTCTACACACATAGAATAGAGCCAAAGCTAAAGCTAAAGAGAGTATTCCAGTTCTGTTGGATGGTTTGTGTGTTAGAAGTTGAGTTCAGTAGAGCAAGAGCAAGTGGAAGAATATAATGTGAAAGAGAAGCCGAGTTTTTGGCCCAGAGCACTGAAAATCTACACTTATACTGACTCAGATAGCTAATACGTGCAAAATCTAACCTATCTACTACCTACCTATAATATAATTTCTGTAATACAGTATACCTTAACTAACGTATGTAATTTGTCATATAACAGGTATGTTTATCTGTTTTGTATGTATTTGTACACAGTACATAGGGAAACTCCTTTTATTTTGCACACATAGGTAGAAAGAAGAGGAATCCTGATCTGTATCTCTAGTATCTCTTTTCTACTATAATACAGCATCCCCCACATGTATTATGTAGATAGAAGGTGAAGAGTGAAGATTATACGTACATACATACATACATACATACATTATGCAGTAATTACATTATACAATAGTTGGCAAGTGAGATTTGCAAAGTTCTCCTATCTGTACCATATAACATTAAGGATAAAGCATTGCTCTAGGTCGTGTCGTGTTACGTTTACGTTGTGTTATGTCGTTCCGTGTGTAGTGTGGTGTCTTCGTACTTTATACATAACAAGAGACAGACGAGTTTAACGTACAATACAGTACACTGAACACATTACATTTTACATTAGCTTCGGTTTCATTTCCCTCACTTGAGAATTTGAACTGGTCAAGAGAAGATCTGTTGTGTTTCTGTTGTCTCTGTAGTCCAAGTTGTGTGATCCTTTATTACACATTACACATTTACTACTTAAATATATGGAGAGTCTCTTGTAATTACATTCTTAAAAATTCAAAATAATAGCATACATAACCATATCATCAGTATGTACATAAAAAAACAGTACACACTTAGTAATACTTATATTCTCTGTATAATAAGTGACCTGACTTGAATTGGATTGAATTGGTTTGAGAAAATGTTTACATGTATCCCTTATTATTAAACTGTGCTAAAAATAATAGAAAGATAAAGGATACAATAAGAAGGGGTATTCCATGTTCAAAGTTTCGGTTCACACTTCCTAGTTCTGTAAATAATCGAACCAGGATTTACTTTAGTTTGAAAAATAATTGCTGTGCAATTTTGTTTTTTTATAATCCTATTCTATTGCTACTGAGGGTGGACACCACACGCAATAGAGATATTACGTTTTATTGGATTTGTTTCTGGAGAATTTTTCATATAATTAAAAGACAAAAAGATTTCGGGGTATTCCAACATCCAGGAAACACAAGCTAAAATATTTATTTATATAAACAGACTACGTACTCGTGTGTAAGTGAAGTCAGAAGTAAAAGTGCAATCAATTTGTGTTTTTGTTTGTTACATAGATACTTACATACCCAGTATTTGGCTCGTGAGTAGAGTTATTATTAGTTGAGTGGGGATATTATATTTATTATTAGTGTCTGTGACTCGGATTCAAAAAGAAACACACACACATGTGTTTATTATGTATTCGTAGTGTAGTACACGTACGAAAATAACTTATGTATTTACTACAGAGCTATTTACAGCATTAAAGTTGTAAACGATAAAAATTAATACTGTACACATGAGTCAATACCTCGACTATGAACAAGATCCCTTCGCTTTACAAGCAGGAGTGTCCTTTATAAGTTTATCTTATCACCCGGTCTGATTCTGATTCTGAAACTAAAGCCGAAAGATACTGAAACCTTGAATTTTGAATTTTGAATGGAATAATGTAAATTGGCTGAAGGAACTTGATACAATACAAATATCTTAAGGGCTCTTCAATATTTCTATAGTTTATTCAATTAGTAATTGAATAGGATTCTTCTAAATCTCACTTTTACTCTATACAACTTTGCAAAAAGTGTGTGTGCACTTGTGCATATGAATTAACGGGAATTAAACACTTGAGATTGAGAACAGTGATTTATGCTACATATTGTACTATCTATACAAATAGTATAAAAGAATTTAATCCCATAAGAGTCTGTTTATCGGATTATGAACTATTTTGCCAGTTTATGTTTTGTAAAATAAAAGACATCCGCTAATTCGATGCTTTAGGATTCTAAATTGAATAGAAATTGTGTGTGATAGTGTATATTGTGTTTACAACGAAAATAGAAAATAAATTAGCATAATTTGTACTACAAACTTAGGCTTTTGGGAGAAAAGCGGTGATTTTATTTCCAAGTACCTGCTCTACTGTTCCTGAATTGAATTCATGTCACATCGAAGACTTGACTATTTATATAGGAAACTTACTTAAGAAAGAAAGCTAATATATTGTAAAATTCTAAACTGAACTGTAAATTGTTGCCAAAAATTATTGCAAAGACATTTTGTCCTGAAAATTGCAAATTTTCCTACAGGCAAAATAAAACGGGTGAATTGATACATACGTAAAGGAAACGACTGGTCTGGGATATTGCAATAATCTTTGAATTTTGAGTCTAAATTGACTGTAGTTTCCTACATTTATGGTGATAAGGACAAATTGAGCAGAATTAACTTAGAAACGTGATCTAACCGTACCTTGAAGTAAATAGTAATTTTATTGAAAATTAAAAAAAATTGCAGTGCAAATTAATTTGTGAAAGGGAAATTCATAGCAGTGCTAATTAATCTATTCAGAATACATACATACATAAATATAGGAAGGAAGTTTTGTCAATGTCAATGCAATAGTCTTATTTTTTAAGAAAGTATATAAATTTAGAGAGAATCTATATAAATGTGCAAAATTTTCTTAGTATTTTGTTCATTGAAGTGTGTTATTGCTAATTATTAGCAAAATCTACAGAATTTGCTAGAATTTTTAGGGAAGGTCAGGTGTGAAAATTCCCTTTGCGACGGGGAATATAATTTTCTTTGCTACAGTCCCCCAATACGGCCGCAAAAATAGCTCTCAAGGTGAAATACGTTGGGAAGCTCAAAGGCGAGTTCAAGATGAAGAAGGAGAAACCAATGATGAGTGTGACAGCCATTATTCAGGGCTCACACAATCACTGGAGTCCCCGAGGCAACATCACACGTAAGTCATTCCCCAAATGAATATACACTTTACTTTTACTATCCTCATCATCATTAGGTACCTATTACCCATTCTCTAACCTGGCTTAACGATCTAACTCCTCATAAACATTTTTCAATGAGAATACTCACGCGATCCACACCTGTGCTAAAATTTTGCATTCATTTACAGCCTACACTGTGCTTCTGAAGTCTATATGCAAATACAGTGCATTCTATATAAAAATGAATTAAGGAATACCGTGATTTCTTATAGGGAAATTATTTCTTACAATCATTAACATGTCGATGGTTTAAAATGCCAATAAAAGATTTCAATATTAAACTATAAATGCGAATGTATTATAGTGTTCCACAATTTTGTACACCGTTTTAATAGTCCTTATACACTTTCCTACATATTATTCAATTATATAAAGTCTCTATCCACACAGGATGAGCAAAACTATTATAAATTGCTGTTATATAGGAAAAAAGTTCTTTTTAATTGACATTCATACTAAAAATTAATCTTTTTACAAGAATATTCCTTAATTCATGAATCCTTTTAGATAGAATGAACTGTATCATGTACTTATACATAGCCATATGCCAATTAAATCAAAGGGGAATGTTTTCCCCACTTTTTTGCTCCCGTTTCTAAAAATGTTGCACTAAAGTTAGAATTAAGTATTTATGCTCATTTACTACTATACATTTAGCAACACGGAAGAATGGAGCTAAAGCTAAAACTCCAGCATATAAGTTTGACAGACATTCTTTAGTATTTTATGTAAAAGGTGAATTGACCTCTATAAAGTAAAATCGAACCCTGAGAATACATTAATATATAATAATAAACGTTTGTCTTGAATTCTATATAGGAATGTATGCAAAGCTTCTATATAGTCAGTATTCTGAATGTTTAAGAAAATTATATGTTCTATCTTTTATCTACAATTGTACTCAAGGAACCTATGCATATTTTATAGGTATTGACTATCTAACAAGTACCTGGTAATGTATGGCTTGTATGGCATGATTTGGTTTGATATTGAAATGGAAAGGAACAGTTTTGACAAAAGTTCATGCCAGTTCAACATTGAAGCAATAGTTACATTAAGTACAACCACGTTAGTTAAATATTATCAATTCTGATGTGACACATTGAAATGAAATGTTCTATAATTTTCGTGTACATAAGTGCAGATCACATATACTATTAGAAGAATAAGTATTTATATATGTGACGTGATTCTATATCAGTGTTAGGTAAACTACTAGTATGCAAATTCATTAATGTAGGTAAATCAGGTATAATCCAACAAATCCATACATAGACATGTATGTAGGTATAAAATATAAAATCTAAATGCTAAAGCTTAAAGCTCAGCTACCTACGTAAGTTAAGTTAAGTTAAGGTGAGGTAAGTATGTAAGGTATATAAGGTAAAGGTAAAGGTAGTTCAGTTGAATTTGAGTTTGAGTACAGTAGCAGTAGCATAAATAATAGTATCAATCAAACATTACCTTTACCTACGTAACATTCACTCACTTCACTCCAGCACAACTCCAGGTTGTTGCTCCTCATAAATTTATACATACAAACGCAAACGGCAAGGCAAAGCATGCAATGTCTGGATTCCTATATAGAACTTACTACTACATATAAGTTATAAGTAATACAATAAACAAGCAACTTTAACTGAACTGGAATCCCGACTTTATATATGTACTATGTAGAATGTAGAATGTAGATACATATAAGGACATGATAGCGATAGCGTGCGATTCGTTAAGGAAAGGACGCAATAGCATTGAAACTTGGAAATTTGAACTCTGTGGAATACTATAGTCTATAGTGCTAATTCTATATGCTAGTAGTTATACTTAGGAATAGTTTTGTATATGGGAATAAACGATGGCATGGACTGGCCTGGCCTGGAATTTCTGAGAATTCCAATTGTCTTTTTCAACCTTCAAACGGTTTTGCTTTTGTATTAAAGGATTCTGGAATGTGTGAATGTGTCCGTTTCCAGTACACTCCAGGATTGACCAGACCAGTCCAATCAACTTTTATCCTTGACTAAAATAATTTGGTTTTATTTCCTGGAATTACCAGTTTTGTGTTACATTCAATTTTTGGATACAATAACATGGAAGATATGTTTGGAGTAATGAAACGCGTTTAAAAATAGAGATTTAATATAAAACTTTTTGAATATTGTAATGCAATAATAACGCTATACAGGTGTGTATCAATCTAAAAAGCCAAATTAATGGAGCTAGCGACGAACCTGCACTTTCTATGTTTAACTAATTTAATTTATAATCGCAAAATTATTTCGCGTCTCCTCTAATATTCAATTTGCAGAAATTCATCATTTTAAAATTTTAAGAGCAAACATAGATTTTTGCGATTTTTGTAAAAAAAAATAGAAAAGAAACCAGATCGTTTTGATGATCCTTCTCTTCAATTTTTGAACCAACACTCGAAAATCTAAAGCAGTCCTAAAGAACGCGCTTAAAGAATAGCAATCGATGAATTTATTGCAAATATTAGATGAGACTTCTAAAATTAATGTGATTATAAATTGCAAATTAATTAAACATGGTTAATGGATGTAGTAGTTTGCAGAATCCCAGATAATTCTCATGCTCTAATAAAAATCCTGGCTTGCATTACGGTAGAATTAGCTTTATTGCGCAACGAAGCTTGTTGACATAATTGTTGGGCATTGCTATATAAAAGACGTATACATGAATGCATTCATTAAATTGCATACGATATGAATATGAATAGGATTATAGAATTAAATCATCAGAAATAAAAAAACGAAGAGTTCCCCCTGAAAAAATGTGTGCTTATGAATTAAAATAAAAAGTTTATCCACACACAAATCAGTTCACTTGATTTTAATTCAGACTCAAAGTGAATTGAATTGTGCAATCGTATGTGTAAGTACCGCAAATATAAGTAGAGTAGAGTAAACTGTATTTACTTCACTGTACTGTATTTTATTATTGGTCGAATTGGAAATTGACTGGCATAGAATATCACTTGGTCTACTAAAGACCATTAAAGTGCAAGCACCCTGACCTGGAATGAAACCGGCAAAAATATATCAACTATTCTTTATCTATTCTGTGTAATGGGTGTGTGTACTTATGTGCACAGCCTAGCTTAATACTTATATGTACATACGATATTCTTGTTTATGTGTTTATTTTGATTTGGTTGATATTTTCTGGTCTGTTCCTCTTCCACATAGAATATAGTTCAATATTTTATGTCAATCGCTACATGGAACAGAATCTTCACGAATTTTAAGTTTGAGGACGCTTGTAGGGAACTTTCCTAATAATTTAACAACAATTTTTTTTCCCAACCTGTGAATGTGGACTTTTAGACTATTAAATAATAAATAGGACATACTTAAGTGTATTGTATAAAGACTATTAAATATGTATATGCAAAATACAGTAGGGGAACAATATGGGGATTCAAAGCAAAAACGAAATAAACACTTATGTTTAAAATTCGGCTTATATTCGCGGACTGGGCATGCGCAGAAGAAAATTGGTTTATTTTCGCGAAAAAAATAATCAACTCTACCGTGGATTATTTCAAATAAGCACTTATGTTTATTTGCTTTGAATCCCCATAATGGCACGCAAGTTTATCGCAACGTAAACAATTTGCTAAAGATGTTTGCTTATTACTTAATTGGTACAAAACGTGGTGGTCAGTGAAAAAATATCAATATGAACAAAGAACTACTGTAGATTTCGTATTCATAACTTTATTGCAAATAATGTATTAAATGTTCAATAATATAATACCTATATGTAGTACATATACGAAAATAGCATATTTATGTGCTGTTAAACAAAGGCATATTAATTTCATTATATATTTAGCACGCGCGCATGTATATTGTTGCATTTGCATGCCTGTTTTAACATTTGTTTGTTGATTGTATAAAGAATTGCAAATTCCTTTGAGAAATAGTTATAGGAATAGGTCGCACAAGGGTGTTACGAGAGGGTCTCTCTATTGTCGCTGTTGCTGTACACAATGTAAGTTGTAAGGTGAAAAGATATCATTCAGAGAAGACATAGACATAAGCTGATGTGAAAGAGTGAGAAAGACATAATACATTTATTGTACTACATAATATTTGATAAGGAAGGGAAGAAAATGTAGTCCAACAACAACAACAACAACAACATAGTTATGGAAGGATAGTCAGAACAGAATTTGAAAATTAAACAAACGTGAAGGGAGAATTGAGAATATAGCTGTAAAGTGATGCGGTCCCGTCCAGTGGAGAGCGGTGAGCCGTTAGGAAATCTAAATGCTCTTTTATCATGCAGGTCGGCACTTGAAAGAAAGTCGGAGAAAGTCTGAGTGAGCTCCGGATTTAACAAACTGCTTTCTATCTCACTTCCACTGCAATACAAACTAAACCACACCAGCAGGCATACATTGTGTTGTAGGTATCTGTAGCCGTAGTACAAGCAGATAGATAACATAGTGTTTCTATTATATTATGCTCTACTTACCAACACATTGGGATTTGGAATGGAGTTAACGATAAGTAAAACGTAAACGTAAGGATTGAGTAAGTGTTTAAAGATAGTGGTAGTAGCCAGTTGTTGTTGTTACTCAGCTATCTAAATGTATCTGAATGCACAAATTGTCTACCAACATTCAGAAAGGACTGAAAAGTAGAGCAGTGTAAATATACGAGATTACTGATAGAATACACGTACGTACTAAGAAAAGGAATAAGTCAGAAAAAGACTGGCCAAAGCAATACGCAACCACTTTCTCTGTCATTAGGGAAATATTATGTTGGCGAGGGAGAAGAAACTTTTCCTAGAATTATCTAATAAGGAACATATTTAAGTCTCTTTTCTCAATATTTCCTCTTTTAATCAGGTTATTCACCACCTTGCATAATTTACGCATTAATTTAGGTTTAATTATTATTTTAATTACTCAGCCTTTTGGGATGGAAGTGGGATTTTGCCATTCCTATTTTTACTTATTGTTACTGCAAAACACTATTTTCTAATAATTTGCCGTTATAATATTGGATAATGGAGGGATCAAATAACAATTTGGGACGTAATTAATACAAAGATTACAAAAATTGCACCAACTAACACTTTTTGAAACGAGAAAAGTTAGGTTTCTGATCAATGAATTAAATTATGTTATGTAGGTATATCATAATTATATACGAACAGTGAACAGATACTAATAAGCGCTTATTTACTTATCCTATAAATAGTTATACATTATAGTTGCACACTTGAATATTTCAAGCAAAATTTTGTTGTATCTGCAAATCAACAAGCTTCAACTAATAGTTTTCCTGCAAAAATAGAAAGAATTCGAATCCTATGATGCCACTAATTAGTATTAGGTACAGGCATTCTGTGATCTGTGCCCACAACATGCGTATATGTTTAGATTGGTGTACTCATATACATTTTGGCAAATATAAAAATACAGTATAATGTACTTATGTAGGTAAATATAAGCTAGAGTTGAAAATTGGTAAGTACGGGAGCTATTAGAAAACGGACGTGTGAAAAACGACAAAAGCTTTCATTGCCAAACCAAGCCAGTGCAGTGCAATGGGAGTGAGAGGTTTATTATGCTGTTGCTGTAGTTTACTTACGTCTTCGAGTTCCAAAGTTGCAATTCGCCTTCCTTCTACTGTCACTCTTATTTCGCAATATGGAAGGCTTTTTCTCACTTGAGATGTTATTTATTTTCCACATCTTTCCATTTAAACGAATGTTCTGCTTTCACTCAATCCTCTGCACTCATTCGTCTACGCTGTCCTCCAGTTTTGCAGAATGTATTGTGTATGTATGCTTAATAGCACAACGATCACTACTCTCCTAAGAAGTCTAAGAATGCTAGATTCTATGTAAATACAAACTCACTAGAAAATATTGTCGACAATCTTTTAGTTTAGGAAAGGCGGAGAAGAAAATAATATTGCTCAACATTTAGAATTGCTTTTTACCTGTAGGAACGAAA
The DNA here is from genome assembly GCA_034694165.1 of Tomocerus mixtus. NCBI lineage: Eukaryota > Metazoa > Arthropoda > Collembola > Entomobryomorpha > Tomoceridae > Tomocerus > Tomocerus mixtus. Next base: position 6,072 of record JAQFYC010003968.1, on the reverse strand, counting down.
AAGAGCAGAACACGCACAGTGTCTTGTAGTATTTACTATATATAAAAATAGGTAGTCTAAGTCTAAGGTATGAACTATTTATGGAGAATACTAAATTGAAAATTCTATTCCCTGTAATATATTATTCTAAAAATGTATGCAGAGTATGTACATAGTACATAATAATATTTGTATTTCCTTCTTCGGAGATGAAAGCAGAAAATAACCCAAATCTTACGTTATATTGTATTCAGTATTCAGTTTTTTATAAAGAGAGGACGACATGGTGATAAATGTACTCTATACTATAATACATATGCTGTGTGTGTGTTGTGTGATGTACTGTGGAATACATGTACAGGTGAAATAGGTACTAGTGTTTCTCACGCTTCATATCCATAATTTCCTTTGTTCAGCTAACACAATTAATGCTTTCTCTCTGTTTACTTTCTACTATGCTCATAATATGAAACACTATTTGTCTAGTTTGAAGACATTTCGAAGCAGCAAGTAGTTTTTGGTACCTAGATTGCTTGTGTACGCTATTATTAGTTAATGACGTTCGTTCGTCGTTCCTATATAGAGTCCCATGTGTCGTAGGCAATAAGGCATATAAATAAAGTAACAAAATCTGGTATTAGTGCTTTTTTGTTGTACTCACATAGTATTTTTGATATTTGAAAGTTTTTGGTAAGAAGCGTGCGTCCGATTTCTTCCCTTCCGACAAATTACATTGAGGACAGCGCGGCAGCCAAATTTCGGGTAGCGGGCAGAGCTAGCAATACAGACTAAAATTTTAGGCACAAAACGACAAAAATAATTATGCTAATCTAATAAAAATATTATGATAGTCCAATTTAAATGAAAAATTAGCAGAAAACTCGGAATTTTATGAGGTTTATTAGATTTCAATAAAATATGTTACGGAAATAAGTGTGCCGCTGACTGTCGCCGTGAAGGAATTTCCAAGTTGGAAGAAATCGGATGCGCGGTAGTAATGATCCAATTTCCAGGACCTATAGTTATGGTCTTATTGTCTATCTTCTTGTCCTACGACACATACCTCTGTACCTACATATTTTAGCTTGCAATAAATTATGTGACCTATATAGTAACAACATATGCACATAGAAGATATATTATATATATTGTAGAATATATATTAGTTGTCAAGCTGTAGTTGTAGTAGGTAATAATAAATATAGTGGATTTCATGAAGACATTTATTAATAGGGAACGTGGCTCCTGAAAATGAAAACTACTCAAGACAAATGGAAACGTACTTTGCAAAACACTGTTTTTCGTGGCGTTCGCTCTTCAACGGATTCGGGCCAGTCGAATGTTGCTTCATCAATTGTCCTCGGCAGTCTTGCTTCCAAAGCGTGGAGACATGAGACTTGACTTCACTTTACTTGACAAATCAATACCGCCGCTCGCTCGCTGATCACAGAAACCCTATCTTCGAACAACAGTCCCTCCTAATTATATTACTTTATTTATTTTATCTAAAATAATGGCTCCCTAAATAGACAAAGTCTCTCTTCTCATTATCATGCATAAGCACATTTTTTAAATTCATCTCCTATTTAGAAATTATTTGGAAACTGCAGTCCTAAATTAAGAAGAAAGTTGCATTAAAATACTAGAATGATGTCCCTTTTACGTTTCCATCAAAATATATTATTGCAATTGTATCCTATAAAATGCAGATCATCTCACATTCATAAACACTTTTATTATTAAATATGCTATTTTGTAGTAAGCAAACTAGAAAAGAACAACACATTATGATGATGACTTCGTTAACAAAGTAATATTCCTTAGATCAACGGGGATTAGGTACTGATTACTTCATTACCTCTCTATTGGTCTTCAGAAAACAAAGGTTGTATGTACCTACTGCGCAGTTTGACACATTAATTCGATTAAAATGTTTTTGTCATTCTATTTCGAATGCTGAAGATCATTTGAACATCCAATCAAACCTTTTGGTTGAGAACCCCATGAAATTATAAGTACAGATATAAATATATTAGTCAGGTCAGAAGGACTGGAATGGACTGCAAATCATTTTATGTCCAAAAATAGACTACGGTTTGCTATTAAATAATGTAAATATATGTAACATACTATATGACTACAGAAATATCTTATTTGCAATTGATGAGTATTAGATTTGTGTACAATAATCAAAACATAAATAAGTGTATTTCAATGAACTGGAGATTAATTGCAATAGATGTATTATAATTATATTATATGTATAGGGGAGATTAAGTGTCATCATTACAATAATAGTATATCCTCCTCTGGTAGTAGACCGATACCTAATCTAATGACTAATGACAAGTGTTATTGTAAGAATGGACTAGCATGCAATACTAAATACCAAAATAACAGTTACACGGTGTACAATAATATGAACAAGTATACAGGGCTCTAATAACGTCTTCGTTATCATATAAATATAGAACACTATTTGTACATGAGTCTTTTCCAAATAGATATATGATGTAGGTATGAATATTATGAGTTTTCCCCAGGATATAGTGAAAACATAATAAAATGTAATACTATCTGTGTTAATAATTCCTCCAAACGTCATATCAATTGAACATCTGTTCTTGGTTTGGTCCCTGTCCAGTAAAGTTAACAAATTAGCCAAAATTAGATGTCATATGATATAATTATGAATGATTATTAAATATAATACAACTTGGGGAAAGCAAAACACATTATGCTAGCAGTATTATCGATACGGATTAAATGGTTACTGCTGCACTACTGTACAGTACAGTAACAGTATATAATATGATCATGATCTGTGGGAACTTACTACTACACAACTACAGTATGGACAGTTGACCTAAACACGTAATTGTAACAATATCTGCTTAAAAACGCAAACTATTTAATAAATATAAATAGGTATATGTAATGTAATGCAATGTTGTGAAAACTAATTGGATGATACATAATTATGAATATGAAATGATGTTAGGATGGCACTTATAGTTATACAGAATTAGTAATTAGCAAAAAGGAGTATTTAATGCAATAAATGAGTAACTTATTAAGAAAACGACATATTATGCAAATGAGTTATGATGTGTACTACATACATGAAATTATATGTAATAGCCGTATGTCTATCTCTGTGTGATATTCTATCTATCCAGAAATCATAATAAAAGTGACTATCAATCAAACAAGATTATGCTTAAACAATTTATTTGTAACACTAACCTAAAATTGCCAATTAAAAATTCACTTAGTACGCCTCCTGCTTATCTTCCTGGACAGCTCCCTCCCCTCTGCCTTTCGGAGATCACTGATCCATAGACTCGCTAGAAAATCAAACATTTATTAATTATTTCAACAATGCACTACCGATCATTGAAAATCAACCCCAAAACCAAAACTAAAACAAAATTAACTATATTTACATAATGTCAATACAAATATCTTATCAGTTTTACCAGAAACTGCGGAACCGGTTCGCTCTTAACACTCGGGCTTTGATCAGGATCTCTGGAAATCAAAATATTAGGCATTCATTATTTCCAAATGTTCAACATTGAAGAACAGACAACAGATGACAAGCTACGCAAACATTCGCACATTTTGCTATTTTTGGTTTTTTGGATTTCAGGGTCCATGTAATATAAAGGATAATTAAAATTCTTAGTTACCCGAAGGAGATTGGAGAGGAGAACCAGCAAGGAGGTGAGGAGATGGTGATTCCTCTTGGGGTCTTCTGTTGTGTTGTTCATACAGCAACTGGGAGTACCTATCGCTCTCCGCCAGTTGCAAAGATGTCATAATTGCTAGTTCTCTGCTGGCGAGGGGGTGTAGAGGAAGAGGACTGGTGGCGGTGACTATAGACTTGTCATCTTCAGAGTCCTTTCCTCTCCCACCTATACCCCCAAAGAGCTTTTTAGCGGTACTCCACAATCGACTGCAACAGTTTCCCATGTTGACCCCCGTACTAAGTGAATTAAATAACTAAAATTTGACTTAACTAAATATAACTAATCAATGTAATAATAAACTAAGAATTTTGACATACAACTACGAATTTTGAAAAAGAAAGAGATCGAATTAAAAATGAGAAACCGAATTCAGTAGTCCAGGAAAATATTAAATTGCCAGAAGGCAACGCGCTAATAACACATGCAGCCAAGTGGGAGGAGTCAAACTCAAGGTCATCTCTGCATATAGCTATATTAATATAGCGTCCTAATCTATTCGCTAATCTCTAATTTATTATTCGATTCGCGAATTGATTCGTTAGTATTTCTTTCATCTTTGATTGATAGAACAATACTTACTAACCCCGTTCTGGATATTTATATCCTACTATATTGTATAATATTTAGTCGGTGAATGCCAACTGCGACTGAATATATGCCCTAATTATCTATCATATTATTATAAACATTTTTTCAGTTTCATTCTCATCTTACTGCAATTTTCATTATAAAAATGCATCGATCCATTATACTACATTATTCCCGGGATCATTACTCTTATCTAAAGAAATATTCCATGGTGTGGCCCTGTGGCCAGTATAGCGACCTAGTCTAGGGTATGTCTGTTGAATATCTGGACATATGAGCTGGACGCTGGATATATTCATAAAATATAATATTTTACATACACAACATACCTTCCTCCTTTCATATCTAAATACCATATGAAATCCCGAATATAGGTTACTTAGTCTTTGTCATTATAAATATTATTATTAGCTATGAAATGGCTGATATCTTTGTTTCTGTTATCTCTGACCATATTAGGCTTGCCATTGCTGCACCAACAGAAATTGTCCGGCTAAATTGACAAATATCAATAAGAAAAATGGCAGAAGGGTTCAATCGGCGACTTTTCATATTGACACTCAATTAGCATTGTGTACTGCTTCGGAAGGAGGTCATATTAAGTATGCATCCGTGATGTGTCGAATATTAGTTTGTACATGAATGTTACTAATATTTAGCTGCAATGCATTCATTTATTAGAAGTAAAAGCTTGTACACGTAAATGAATATGTACGGATATTCAATTGGCATAATGCATTTGCGATTTAATTTGTACCCTAATCAACTCAATCCTGAACAGAATACAATAGTCTAGCTATCTAGAGAACAAATATATCTTCGTATCATGACTTTCTAAAGGGACATCATGCGTAATCAACCAGCCCTCAAAAACCGTAGCTAATCGTACAAAGAACCGGAACCGGTTAGCGAATATGTGAAATTACAACTAAATCCCCAAAAAGCTCAGTCCAAATTAACCATCAATTATATTGTACTGTATTTTTAGAAGACATCGGCATGTAACCCTGCAAATATCAGGAACCGAAAAGCGTAAAATCTGATCGGTTTGGATTTTCCTATCTCTAGCAAATAATAAATCCATTATAATACACTGTTAGTTGTAGTTGTCCTTAGTTAATAAGATACTGGATCGTCGAGCAAAGCAGATTGATTAATTATCTTGTTGACTGTAGATTTAGACGCAAAGAAAAACATAGACATTATATTTTATGCATCCTGTGTCTGTGTCTGTATGTGTAGGACCAGCATAGCAGGACCATGTAAGTATACCTATATTTATTACTCCAGCTATTTATTTATGAGTAGGGTGAGTAAACTATTGTGGTGCGATACATTTACATAATATAACAGTACACGGGGATATGAGGACTGCGGATGAATATTGTATAGAACATGGAATTTCGCATTGTTGTGCATGCATGGTTAATTTCTAGCTTATTAGAGGTACTTTTTTGCTGTGCATTTGTCAGAAGCACAACAGAACACCGTCAAATTTAATATCATAATCATATTATGTACTGTAGACTGGAGTTCTGGCTGAAGCAGTAAAACAAAGGAAGGATAATCAGAACATCTACCTAAGAAATAACTATGGATAGGTATTGATATGTATAATTATAGCGATTATATGGGGAGTGTAGGTATATATCATAGATATATATACATACTACACGAGAGATGAAGCGAGCGCCAGTTTTTTTGAAATCCATACCTACACATGCTATATCATATTTGAGTAGATTTGAGCACA
>JAQFYC010003967.1:0-18815 GCA_034694165.1 Tomocerus mixtus | reverse complement strand
TACTTTCATATTATTTACGAATATCATAATACTAACTTAACTATTTCTTCGAACTAGTAGGTTACATATTATTACATAGCTATATTTGGTTTGGAATTTCTTTGAAATGCACACCCTCACGCTCACAACATTTAGCACAAAATTACAAATGACACATCAAATGCACATAAGGAGTCAAGAGGTTTCGTTGAGTTTGAACTTTTGCTTCTGGGCACTCGTTTATGATTAAAGTCTTTCCTCTTTTACTACTTATTTTTAAAGTTAATTATATGCCAGTGAAAACTCCATGGGAAATACCATTTATTTTCAGAGTATAATGTACTATAGTGCCCAATGGTGTGTGTTAATTGTTAATAACAATATTGTTGCGTTCCTTTTAGTATTGTACAGCACAATTTGTGTTGAAAAGTGTAGGTAGGCATTATATAAGGTTAGCTAACCATCACACTGTATTTGATGTCAAAGATCAATTGCCATAATCCTTTACTGCTCACAATGTGTCTGACAATGGAATTAACTAGGAATACCAGTCTACTAAAAATGTCCATAATATTTCATTATATTACATAATAAATCAATGCATATATTATATTCATTCTAGGCAATACATAATCTATTTACAGATTTACGCTTTCAGAGCATGTAATAATAATGAGATGTCAGCAAATCTCATTAGCCGGGTGACCTACTGCTATTTTGTATGATTAAAAAGTATTAATAATTGTAATTATTACATACTAAATACGGTTATATAACCGTACTAAGGTACTCTATGAGGTATAGGTATTGTGTGCAATATGAATGGAATATGTAAATAACCACTCTGTTTAATGGGGTTTATGCATTTGTGTATGTATTTAATTGCTTTTAGGGGCCAAATGTTTCATAATTAATGGAGGAGAATATAAAATGCTCAAGAATTGCTTTGTTATACGTTTGTATTATGCGCTTACGTACATAAAATAGAAGTAGTGAACTTTGATCTTTGCTATGTGTAGAATAAATACTGATGGATTCCTAATATAATAGATTCCATGCTGACAATTGCCATTGCTTTTAGTTACAGTCTACGATCGTATACCTATGGGATGAACCGTATGATATATTTATGTGTTATAGTTCCGTCTATGTCAATTCCAACAAGTAAGTTCAATGAATAAATAAGTAACCTAGCGATGCGAAAGATATCGTAGACTGCAGACAATGCTCATACTATTGACACATGAATCCTTTGGATATTTGAAGATACGAATATTTTACTTTATTTTTAGAACACTTTCCTCGAAAGAGAAGATTCTCCACCTCCAGGTAGCATTCAACAAATGGAATTTTGATGTTCTTAAATTTCTCTTTGAAGTCTCATCGCGAATGCTATGGCTAATGATATCGAGCTGAGCAGTGCCATATCAGCAGTAGGGAAGTAGGAAAAGATACATAATATCTCTACTACAATAAACGACGGAATTGAGTCTTCCATATTTCTTATTATATTATTTCTTATATTCCCTACGCACATTCTCCGAATTTTTATTTATATAATATTACGTTTGAAATATCCTATTTGAATTATTTATCATTATTTTGCCGTAATGCATACACTTACTAATGATTATATTATGTGGGGAAACCTAAGTAAGTTATGTTTGCTAATAGTATTATATTTTCGTCCATTTCATCGAGGAGCATTGTGTGATCAATAATGTAATATAGAGCTTAAGAAAGCAGAATTTTCTAGTTTTCTGGGACCTAGGTATAATTCAAGTTACGTCGGTTGCGTTACACTATTGATGTCTGCCTACTGCCTAAACTAATAAGATCAATAATTCAATAGTTGAACTGTTGAATAAACTGATTTCAAAGTATTTTAGCAGACTTTGTTTTAAGAAAGAAAACACTACGTAGAAATAAAGTGGTGAAATTGGATGATCAATTAAATTTCCTTTGTGCTACATGCACCAATTAGGAAGTGGAAACCTGCATAAGAGCACACGTAAGCTTTATTCCAATTTTATTTGCTAAGTTTTAATTTTTCTCAGTCGAAATATTTCAAATTCAGTCCATTTTTAATTGCTGTTTTAGATTATTCCTATGCGATACCACTTTTTAGAATTGATATTATAAAGATATATACATTTACTTTACTATAATACGTTATTAATGTAGTATTTTCATATCTTAGTTGAGACATTTTTAACACCTACCGTCAACCGTAGTTGTAGTTGCATTAACATTAGCGTGCTGCTAAAAAGATTGCTACAATGGTGGAATAATTGTAACAAACTCTAGTTCCCAAACTCTACATAGTATCATTTTGTTGGTTGATGTTTCCTACCCATAAATATAACATCTCACGGATTGCAAGCAAATGCAGTGTGGGTTGGCGTTCTTGTTGTTTTCCGTGCATGTATAACTCCATTAGAACTCAGAGGTACTTGTATGCATTCCAGTTGACTGGATAAACGCTTGCGACGTGTGCATGAAAAATTGCAAGAGAAAAGTGCATTCAGAGTACTTATCTGGTTGTTCACACACATTCTTGCCACATCATCATTAGTTTACAAGACTCATGGGCTCAGGGGGATTCTATTTTGGTACGTTCACTCGCTTTCTTTGCATAATAATAATAAGTTTGGAAGTGCACTATTAGTTAAATACATGCAAATGAAAATTAGTAATCATTTCGGTAAACATCAATTACCATGTAAATGTAAAAAATATAATTATGAATAGCAAGACAATTTTTCGTTTTCATAAATAAATGAATGTCATATGTACTAACCTACGCAATTTGTGACGTAAAACATAATACCCATGACAGAAACACATACATGCATCTTTATCAGCAGATGCATATACCATACTATATTAAATATATTTACACCACGAAGACTAAAAAGTATTTGTGAATAGGTATATGTTAAAATTAAAAGGATGAAGAGGAAGTTTATTACTTTTATCTATAGCTACACATAGCCATACGCCATAAGTAGTAAAATGCGGAACCCAATTTGGGCTTCAATCTATAGTTAACTTAGGTATCGTATATAAATGATACCTTAGTTTATTTGTACACATAATTTGATATTAACTTATGTTGTAAATTAACTTTATATCCATTATCCTATGTAACATAGTTTCGCCATTGTATGTCGAATACGTAATAATAATGAGTCAATATCAATACCTTTGGCTTCGAATTAATGAGCGAAGCGCACAATATTATTTGGAATGTGACAAATATCAAATTGGTTGTAATCTTTAACTACTGATCTATATCCCAACAATTAGTTCAATCAAATAGCGATTCATAATTTTAACAACTTATAAAACCCAGACGTGCATACCAAAATATATTGCATTCAAGTAAATGTGTAAATGGCTATCCTTAAACTATTAAATGACATTCCAAGTTTATGTATTAACCTTTAGATAATAAACAACTAAATGCTATATAGTTAATATCCCACTACTGTGACTACATCCAAGGTAAATGCAATGCAATATATTTAGATATTCGTGGAAACACTGCCATTAAATTAAGGATTACACATAACACTTTTGGAATTCCTCCAGAATTGTGTTTAGGTACGTACATACATATATTTTATTAATGTACATTGAGTGACACAGTATATATTTAAAATTGTACTTTTATAGACACTACTACTTTACATTAGGCACACACTCCCTGTAAGTTTAAATTTTATAGCATTGCCAAATATATAAACTCCAAGAGCAGAATGAGGAAAACCGCGTCTTAATTCTTCATTTCTAAAGCTGCTTATCCAATTAAATCAGTAAATTCTCTCATTATAGTTATAATTACTATTGTTACATGTCTGGCTCCTATATGTAAATCCTACTTCATTTCTTAATTGTACATAAAATGTACGAATGGGATTTTGCGTAATGAATTTCATGCTACTCCCTATAACATTATAAGTAAGCATAGGCAAACAAGACTGTATTCGTAATATCCACACTTCTTATCTAACAAGGTTCTTGTTTTAAGTCCTTCTAGCCATAAAACAATACATGAGCACGGATTTAGAATATATGCTTCGTGATATACTTTAGGTTAAATATGTATAATGTGTTATTACCAATGTATTTTAGTTACACAATTAAATTTAATGTACCTACAGAGTGGATATTTGTACTATATGTATTCTCTACATGTTTCCATGCATAACTGATAGTGGTAAGTCAGGCTAGGCGTGCGTACTATATGCGTAGGTATGTGTATGATGAATTATATGTATAGGTATAGGGAAAAACTAGTTTTTTGTCTTCACTTCCCACTGTATTAATAACTACTCTTTTAATTCTCGATCTATCTCTATTCAGAAGTTTTTATCTCATTGTTTACTATATACAGGAAACTATCTTGCATGTTTGTTGCGCAAATTCACGCAAATATAACAATAATATAATCCATAATGGGTACCTGGAAGGTGATAAAGGTCATTCTGTCTGTCCTCATTTTAGTTACACTTCTATTCTCTGTTGAGATTCAGTCTCGCAAAAGAGCCTGGAGAATTCAGGATGCTCTGAGAAGGAAAAATCCACCAAAAAGAATTGGGCGCGACACTTCTCTGGTTTGTTCTAATTCATTGACTACACAATATTTTTGTAAAATAAGAATTTTTTGTAAGGTTTCGTAAAATTTGGGAAATGCCTAAGCTTCGTCCAATTTTTACAACTTCCATACAGATCTTTCAAAGACGTGTATGTAGTAAGCAAGGCTTGGACATTTAAAACAATTTCATAATCATAGGAAATCTATGCATGCATAGCATTTAGTGCATGTGTCGTAGTCCAATCGACCGATACGTCCAATCGGTCGATTGGACTATGCCATTCAGTGCAGTAGCCCAAACATTTTCGAAAATAGCCTTAAACTCACAAATTGTGAAATATATGTAGTAATACGTTTTGCATCAGCGGCTAACCGTAGGGCCAGTTTTAAAAAAAAGGCAACTCGAAAAAAAGGAAAGTACGTATTATACATAATCAATATTTTCCCCCCATTTCAATATTTTTAATGTTTTTCCTTTTGTTAAAATCTGTACTAGTTTTAAACGTATTTGTAAGGCTGAATACTGTGTTTCTGTGACATCTTTTTAATGTGACAGGCAGTGTACATTAGTAAATGTATTTTTCCCATCTCCTTGAATATGATTAAAACAACAATATCTGACTTTGCTAATATCGATTTTTTTTTCCAAATTAATACAACTGCTAAGTTAATTGAGACAACAAAAATATTGCATTATCTTGCCAAATTAAGAAAATTGACTAATTAAAAAAGTTAGGGTATGTCTACGCAGATCGGTCAATTGGGCTTCGACACATGTACATATACATACATCTCTATATGTTTGCAATAGCAAATATATTCAGATGCTTTATTTTAAAAACAGAGTTACCATACATAAGTAATTTAATTAGACCTTTCAGGCCTAATAAAGTGATGTAACAGTAACATATCTGTAATATAATATAATGATGCATAATAGACCAGTAATATTAGGTAGGGTATCTATTTTAGAGATCGACCTAGACCACTTAATTACAAATAGTAAACTTACTAGTTGCGCAAAACTAGTTTAATATTCCGTTCCCACCAAATCTCATTGGAATACATCTATGAATTTCGCAATAATATGTATTTCCCTTAGTATTACATATAATTTCTAGATAGCAACATATTTTTCCAGCATGCATGCCTGTATTTCAGTATCCCTATTAAAGCATTTTCCAGTTTACTACTTCCTAAGTAGCTGGATGCTGTAAAATTGTTATTCATCTGTAAATCAGTCTTAGAACCTCAGAAAACTAAACTATACTATTAATGACATAAAATAAATACTATAGTACAGATATATGATAAAAATTAAGAAATAATACAATAAAAACAATAAGATAATAAATAAAATTACATCATTGAAGCAAATTCTAGCAAGATGAGTAAGGGTTAAACGCATATACAGTAATAAATACCATTATTATTATTCAGATTTTTTTAAAACTAATAATTTTTTTAATATCTTTTAGGGAGAAGCGTGGATTCCTTATGTCACTGATATCGAGTAAAGAGTCTGCAATAAATGAATTTTGCAATTAATCTCATGTACCTTCTGTACTGAATTTTTGTTCTGCTTAGGGCTTTTTTATTGTTATTTAATTTTTTAAAGATTTTTTTGCCAATACTACTATGTTATATGTATTACTCTTATTCAGTCTCAACTTTATTTATGCCGTTTGGCTCGTTGCCTACCTCCTTTTCCCGGTGATTTAGCTTATTACTTGTCAAAGATGCTATTCATTCCACATCTATAAATTATGTACTTCGTGTCCTGTTCATTTTTTTGTATATCTACTTATAGCCATAATATCACAATCGTTTCCTTGAATTTGAAATAAATTATGTACATGCAAATGCAACAAATATTTTGTGTGACAAGTCTATTGATTTATTGCCAGATTATTAGATATATTTGACAAATTCTGCATTATATTTTTGTAGTCTCGTAAAAATGAAGTTCGTCATTTCGCCGTATCAGATATGTACATATTGGTGCCCAGTAATTTACATAATTACAGTTGTTTCGTAGTTCAAATACACAAATGTAGTTAGCCCAGTTTATGTTTACATCGTATCAGTGTCAAGTATCAGCAAATAAATACTTTAGGTATTGAGCAAATTAACATGTACTTACAAATCATAAATGTGTAAAGGCAATAATTATCTGTATCGTATCGTAATTATTAGAGATCAGCAGAGTCTGTAAGATGAGGCAACATCGTTGAAGTTGAGGGAGGCCAAGCTGTTATGTCTCATCGTCCCAGGCTCAATTTTTTCGCATTTTCCTTGACATCTTTTATGTTCGCAAAGAAGTACACATCTACCTCCGGTGTTAATCGAAGATATCCTATCTTCCCAGCCGTTAATGAGATCCAGGCAGTTTTTGAAATTTAGCAGTCTCCTTGATTCACCTGAAATAAAAATAGAATCATTTATAAAAAACATAGAAAACTCTCTTATCTACAGTGTGCAATACTGGATTATATATTGTTTTCACAACACAAATAACTGTGATAAGGTGTTACACTGTCTACCTAGAAATTCGGCATGTTCGTAAACAGTCATTGTACCCCCTTCAACTGTAGAGATTCCTAAAAGTGACTGAAAAACCAGAATAACAGCAAAAATTATGTGGGATTTCATTTTGAAATTCGAGACTTCTCAAACAATGTTTTTTTGAGTTCGTAAAACGTTTAAAGGTGGACTGGTGAAAAATCTTTAAGTGAACTTCTTTATATAGTGAAGGTGAACTTAAGATCTAGATCATGTAGCTTATTAATTTTGTATTGCATGGCTGTAGTTGTGTGAGTTGTGAAATGACTTGTACTAATCCTTAATCTTTAGAACCCTTAAGTCTTAACCATGACCAACAGGTCAGCCTATTGCTCTACCTTATCTACATCTTTGCACTTGGGATTATACACGAACCCTTTATAACTTATCTATAAGGTCTTTTTACATGCTAAGATGGAACTAGTAGGGCATAAGATTCCTGTAAACGTTTAGCAGGGACCTTTGTTTTTCTACGTAAATGGTGACTAAAAAGGTCAAGGTTTTTATATTATATAGTCCAGTTCAGTTGAAGTTTTGGGACTTAGGATTCTCCAGAACAGAATGAATGCATGAAAGACGGTAAGGTACAGACTACAGACAGTTACTAAGAACTGGATGTTACATGCAACATATACCTAATAAGGTAAATCTTTAAGACATACCTCAAAATAAGTAATAACAAGCAAAATAAAATAATCTATAATATGACCCACAATTTAAGCCTAACCCGCATAGAATTTTTTTGTTTCATAGAATGCGTGAAAAAAATAACTAAATGAGTTCTTACTAAAGTCTCATGTTGTAACTGTAACTTACTCAAGTCAAACTGACTAAATATACTATTTATCTAAATAAATAATATAATGTGTTTATAATTTAACAACACAGACAAACTACTACACTACTACCTACGTATGGACTTATTATTGTGAGCTATATATAATACAATTTTTAAAATGCAATCTAAAATCGCTTGCAAATTAATAACTATACGTATGCCAATTCTACTTACGTAGAATAAGTAGTAAGATATCAAGGATAGTAGAATAATATAGACAAATAATAAGATATATACATCCCCTATTCATTAACATGCAAAACCCCTCAGCATTACAGCATTAAATAAATTAAAATATACCAATTCTAGGTATAGCACAAGCACAATATTATTGATACAGTACATATATCCAATTCAATGACTATATACTCAGAGCAACTTTAATCGGACAAATGTCTGTTAAGTATTATAAGCTTACATATATAGTATTTATTGTGTATCATTTTATGAAAAGCGGATGTAATATAGTTTGTTATTGTTCGAGCTAAAACGATTGGTACCTATGCTGTCAAGATGCTTTACAAAGGTATATAGATAGTATTAGCACTTAACTTTAAGGGCTAAGTCAACTACAGCTACCTACCAACTACAATATACATTCGATTCGGGAAGTAATTATCAACTTATACAGATCCCCATGACAAGAGCAGAAATATTATGCACAAACATGTAAGCTACTTTATGTGGGCAAACAATACTAAGCGCAAAATAAATCCAATTTGTGAATTAATACATGTACCATAGAGAACAATCTGGAAAATATATATAATAGTAGTACAATGAAATGTAACTGTAGGCATATAATACTTGTCCCCGGCTAATATACATTTCAATGTCACAGAGTCAGTGTCACAGGCTTACTGATTGCGATGAGTTGCTTCATACTTATACTTATCATATAACATAATAATATCGGATTACTTACTGCAAAAATTACACATCGGTGCATAATACTGCGTGGTTGTATGTATGTGCTTGTGGAGTATTGGAATTGGAACCTGGCGTTATGCAAGTACTGATAAGGTCATGTGGAGGTGATGTGAGTTCTATTTGAAGATACATCCTTTGACGAATTTGATACTGTTTTGATACTGCATAATATAGATATTTAATGAAAGCCTTGTCCTGTAATATATATAATGTACCACTACCACTTGACACGGATTACCTGGGCTAACTTTTGTGTGCTAATTATCATAAATAATATCTAGTGGGAGCACGAGAGATCTTTCTGTGTGTTATTTTTAGTATATAAATTATTGCATTTTATTTTATACATTAGTTGTACATAGTATTTATAGTACTACATCATAGTGCAATATTATATTTTAGACAGTTTGTTTGTACAACTACGTAATGTAAGTAGTAAGTAGGTAAGTGTGGATACTTAAATAATACCATTTAATACACAGTTTAATCTTTATCAGTAGATTTAAAGCAATATAGCATCGTGTAAAGTAAAAGTCCAAGTTGCCTCAAAACATCTGCTTATTGATAACTGCCGACAGTATACTCGCGTGATAGATTATAATGATTTATTCTATATTACAAACTGTATAGAGCTACAAGTAGAATATTTTTCCTTCCTCGAACTACAACCAAGTTACAATTTGCGCTGATATATATTTGTTACAGAGTTAAACATAACTAAGTAAACTTGTGATAGTAAATATATGACAAGTAAACCTTGTCTTGTTTGCACAAATGAAGATAACAATTGTCTGCGCAATTGTGTTCTAAATCAGTAAAATAGTTCGAAATGGCTAGAGTTAGCTAACAGTGTAAACAGAGTACTTAATAGTTAACGCTTCCATTTACCATAAAATAAAGTGGTCATTGCAAAAAAATCTTTCAATTAATCCAAAGCAAATTACTTATACTTGAAATGGACGTTCTTCTTGGGTCGTATGGAGCTTAGCCGTTGCAAGGGTTGAAGACGGAACGGAAAGGATTCAGCTCGTATATTACATAATCATTTATATTCACAAAGCAAATGATTTCATATTTGTTCTTACATTATTAATATTATATAGTAAATTGTTACTTAAATACCTAAATACTATAAAAACTGAATACTGTGTCTTCGTGACAATTTTTTCTTTGTGAAAAAACAGTGTACATAATAAATATGTATATTCTCTCTCAGTACATAAATATTAATTTAATAAGTAAATAACAATTGTATACAGGAGGATAAAGCTGTGTCTGTATTTCTATTACATTATATTATGTATAAGTTGTTAAGCAGTTTGTCTATAAGTTTACCAACTTTCAATTCCAACTGTCCCGCAATGAAACTCTAATCTCGTCTCACCATTCCACAAAGCGAAACAACAAACAAGGCTCTAGATTTGGAGCTTCGTCTCATATTTTTGTTCATTCAGCGAGATATTTGTCTCCTTTACTCTACATGCATCCCTTTATTTTTTTCTCACTTCGGATTATACGTATATACTCGTAGACTCCAGGATTTTAGACTAGACGCTGACCTAGATTACAATTTCCTTACATATTTTATGTTTTATTGAATTGTAATGCATAACTGCTTTGCTATTTCTTAATTGCTTCATCTGTTACTAAAATTGTTCACAGACGGAGACTACTGAATGAGACGAATATGTGTTCCTTACTATTCTGCTGTATTGCTGGAAAATGCTGTAATGATGAACGAGACGAACGAGAAGAAAGAAGGCCTATCCTAGATCCAAATTTAGTTATTACGAGGCAATTCAATGGAAAGGATCAGTTGCATCCCCATTTCTTTCCAACCTTTAAAGGACCACGGAAGCGTCTCGGTTACTCAGAAACATTGTCCGATTTAACAGAAAGGTCTGAAGAAAGCTCGGCTAACCACAGTTTAGCTGAAGATTCGACTGATAATGAGCAGTACCTTGGCTCCACAGAAAAACATTCCGAGGCTCAATTAAGTCAGTCCATAAATAATAAAAATTAATCTGCATATACCTGGAAAGAACTGCAATTGACATTTTGCTTACTTAGGTACCTGCCTAATTGTAAGTATTTACCTACGCGTGTTCTATTAATTATAATAAAATACGTATGTAGTGACATGTATGGTCTATAAGGAATTAACTAGATTCTACTGTGTTAGATAGAATGTATCGGTTCGGTAGTTATATACATGTACTACAAGTAGATTCTATATTTATACGTATAAATGTAATTGTTTAAATTGTTCAGGTGCAGCCATATATGTCTATATCAATATTCATGCATTGTATAATATATTATATAATTATCTTCTTAAACCAGATAAATGTTGTCTCTTTTAGTTATTAATTACGGTAATGTACTAGTCAGTCTCATGGTAGTAACAATTACGATATTGTTGTAAATGAGTATTTTAAGCTTAAAGCTATTAATCTTATGTTACGTATTCCAATATATTTACGTTCATAATAAATATATGGAATTAACAGGGCAGGAGTACCAAAAGTAGTGTGGGTTCTAAAATGTAGTAACCGAACTGGAGCCGTAGTATTCGTATTTACTTCGCTTTAATTAAATATTTGTTACCTGTGTTGTTAATAATTAATATAAAATACATGTGATCTTATACGTAATGTAGAATCAATTTATTAAATGCGAGATAATCTGACATTACATAAATAAGTACTCAGTTGCGAGTTGCTTTACTGAAAATTGATACTGGATTAGCGTAAATTGTATTATATAACATTTAAATATCAATATTGAACAATATACAAGATAAAGCTACTAATAAAAAGTATCTGTACCTAATTACTCATTTCCCGATTTCATTCAATAATACTATGCATGCCATGCCACCATAGTTAATATGAAATTACCTACTCGTTTTAAAAAAAATCAAATTTTGTGTTTAGATAATGTGAATAATATTTATCAATCGAATGGATGAGTAAGCTACTAATGAGAACTTATGGCAGTTGCCACAAATAATTGGACCCCCCTTGACCCTAATTGTGCCTTAAGCAGGGGTTGTAATGTCATAGTACAGGAGTTAGAGAGTTTATAGCATGTGAAAGCCCAAAGCCCAGGGCAAGGGATTATATTGTTACGAGATCCTTGTATATTGGAAATTAAGGTAGCAAAATAATTGTATTAGTAGTTTCCTTTGACCACACCAATTCATATACCTCCTTATAAAATCCAGATACATATACAATTATTAGTACCTACACGAATATTTAGTCGCACCTTCTAAAAATAACTTCCAGCGTAAAATATTTTTGCCTTTTCTGTAGAAGTGCCCATGTAGAAAATAGATCCCTAGAAATGAAATATTCATTCACTACAGCGATAGCCACACCGTGACAACTCCTACGAGTTTCTGGGTGTAGGGCACACAGTCGTACATGTTTCAATAAAATAAATCTTTTAACTGGAAAATTTTGAATTTATTAGAAAGAGAGAAAGACAGTTTTTGAATTACCAAAACATGATTAGTACCAGTAAAAGCAAATTTTTAGCTTTCCTTTTAATTTTTACATACTTAGCATCTTTTAGTGACAGTGTTCCACTTTCAAAGATTGACGATTCTGTAGTTGTAGATGACGAAGAATACGAAGAGGAGGATGAGGATCTAATAGATATTAAGGTAACTGTTTTTTGTTGAAAAATATTCATTAACTTACAACTTACCTGTACACAAGTATTCATTGCATTCTTGAACTTTTACATTGACTACACTTGTATTGACGAGCTTAAATTCTTTTAAGCAAGAAACTTGTGGTATTACTGAATCTCTTTAGACTTGTAGTTATATGTAGTAGCAATATCATCAGTTATGGTAGTATGTTATTTAGAAAATGCTTGCACATTAGAATTGATAAATTCATTAATTAACGATGTGCTTCATAAAATAAACTTAACTCCAAATGAGCAGTTGGCATAAGTATAGAAGTGTAAAATCAGCATATCTTAAGATACTTACTACATATAAGATATGAATACTTATAGCATTTATCGCAAATTGGGAAACTTGTTAACTAAAACTTGGGAAACAATTTCCATATATTTAAGTATAATAATAATAATTATGTGTCTTGCTAAATAACAATATAGTGCAGTCATATATAATTTTGCGTATGCATTTTCTAGATAGAGCCAATTAAAGGAGCCAACAATAAGATGCCAACAGACTCGAATACCAAATCAGAGGATTACGACGATGCAAACAAAGAAGAGGACCCTGATGACCCAATGACAATTGATTTTGACTCTCTTGATGACGACTATGAAAATGAAGAAACAGTTGAACCTGAAGAAGTGGATCAGATGTCGCTGTTGAGAACTTTGCTACAAGAAAAGCGAATTTAAATTCTGTCATGATAACATTTATTTATGACTTAATAAATTGAGTCGTAGCGTATCGCGTGTATCATGTAAAAATGTTTTATTACTTAAACTCGTTCAATGCACAACATTTTGTTTCGACCTTTGGTTACACATCAGTATCTTAAAAATTTTATTAATTTAAGTTTGGCTGTCACTAAAGAGTCTATTTCATATTGTCACAACTGAAATTAAAACTTAGGAGTAAACTATCTACTACATACATAACTATATTATCAGTAATATAAGTAACCACAATGACTTAAATTAGCGTACAGAATATGATTGTGTCCTTAAATGCTAAGAGGACAAAGTCAGATAATTATTATACCCTAATCTTCCCGTACTGATAAAAATAACGTATATATTTAGGTATGTAGAAAAGAAGGTACCTATGAAGAATGTGATAATCTAAGTATAGAGCTACTTTCTATTACTAATTAGTAATTACTAATTACCTTACATTTAAACGGAGTAAACATTACTAAAAGTAAGTACTTGCTATCACCCCAAATAACGATTAAAACAGTTTCATGAAAACAATGAAAATGGAAATAAATGTAGCAGAAGTAGTCAATGTCCCACTTCCGCTGCCCCCTTGTGAACATTCACTTCCATCGCCATTAGGGTGCCATTGGTCATTGCATACACACGTACTTGTACTTTCTTGGCAATTTGCATTGTCCACACATAGCAAATCTTGATTGATATCACACATACCTCCGATTTTGGCAACGCACTTTAATTGACTAATTTGGTAGAAAAGTTCTGGTTTGCATTTGCAAGTGCTTTCTTCGGAATTGCATACTTGATGGATATAGGTGTCACACTCGTATACACTGCAGGAACCTCCATATTCAGCTCTACATACATTCACATCCCCCTTACCCTGTTGCAGACCAGCTACACATCTACATACATTTACCCCCGCTTCTGTAACACATTGTGTTGAGAATACACAATCTGATTCCCTGTCTATTATACAGTCTTGTCCATAAAATCCCTGACATTTTTGCGAAGTAGTATTATATTGGTACCCATCTTGACATTCGCAGACACCATTCGTGGCTCCTGTGGGACCTTTACAACCTAAATGCGCATCCTCGTTACAAATTTCTGTCGCTGGATCTACGGGACAAATTGTGTTATAATCTGCTTTGCAATAATTTCCTAAAGGTGAAAAGCCCTCATCGCATGTGCAAATGCTATTTTGGCCTACTACGCTGCAAGTAGCATTCTGCACACAGTTATTATTCTCACAATGGTGTCCCGGAGGTGAGAGACAAGTTTGATTATTTACAGTAAATTCACCATCTGGGCAACCGCATGTGCGTGGCTCTTCTGCTTCAGAGGGATTACATTTACCTGAAGCGCAATCACTATTATCGGTACAATCCTCCCCAAACCCCAAGAGGCAATACCTATCCGCAGTCGCTACAAAACCCTCGTCTTCATTGCACTCACATCTCCTTGTATTGTTACAGTTTGCGTTTTCTACGCAAAGACGTCCTCTCGTACAATCCGCTAAAAATTCAGAATCGTTAATATTTACTTAGCATTACATTAGCTCCTTAAATGGTCATTACGGAGCTAAAAATTATAGTATTTTTGTATTTATTATTGTACTTAATGTTAATATATTAATTACCTCCCGCTAAGCTAACACAAGTGCTATGATCTTCATTTAAATCTTCTTTCCAAACTTGCTCAGTTACGTTTTGTTGGGTATTCAAGTTGCAAACACAAGTCCCATAAGAACACGTCAAGAATGCTTCGGTATTGCAGTCACTCAAAATTCTGCACTCGCCAGCGTTGTGGCCCAAACGGCATAGTCCGGTATCTCCGGCTGCCATGAAACCGTAATCACGATCGCATTCGCACACACCGTCCGATCCTGGCCCTGAGGCATTTACTTTGCAATGGGCATTATTAGTACAGGGCTTAGGATATCCCACACTAGGATGAGTGTTACAAACTCTTCCGGCAAATGCAGTACATGTATAGGTTGTGTTGTCGTAGTATAAGTCCCCACTTCCGCTGCACCCGCAGACGGTGTCATTGCCAATGCATATTAAATGTTTGTTAACATTACACTGCGCTGCACTTGGATCGGAAATATTGCATTTTTCTCCATAGTCTGCCCAAGTTCCTTGTCCTAATGTCGATTGAGATAGGAAGAACGTTAACAGCGTAACCACAATAGCTGCCAGAAGCTATAAAAGTATTGACAATTAAAGAATAATGTTAACTTATCTGATTTTCATATAATATGCATTGATTGATAATGCCCGAAAAGTTCATTTAAAAGATTGAATATTATTATTCGCAGTTTGGGTCCTTGACTGTAAAAAGCACGTATACTACAACATATTTGTGTATTTGTACGGTTTTGCAAGTTATTCATTTAAGCATTTAAAAGCTACATTTAAAATAAAAATTACATACCTTTTTTGACGACATTATGCAATTGCTCTCTCCAAAGACAGACGAATTAGCACTGATGTATGTAGTTGATTCTGCTCCAGTTCTCGTAAAGCTCTCTGATTCAACACCTTAAAATAAAATGATTCACAAAATTCGCTTGAGGAAGCAAAAATTCAATAAATGCCCTTGTTACCTTAATAATACTACATGCGTACCAAGATTATGTCAAATTAGTGGCACGAGATTAGGGTGGCGCTGATGATGATACAATGAACATATTTAACTATACATGGACCTATAAGATATCATATTATTAATTATTACCTTCATATCTGCTGATTTGCTGTCCATTGTATAATCGCGATGATTCCATTCGCTAACTTTGAGATAAGAGAGTTAATCTACAAATAGCGAAAATAAAATGTTAAATATTTTTCCCCTGGTATATCACCAATACAATGCGTACATGGTATCCTTCAATCTGAGAATATATTGTTCGCACAGACTGTATTTTTCTTACGAATTTTTATTGCTATTTTATTGTAAACCGGAAAGGTACAAACAAGTAGACTGGCTGATAAGATTTCCATACATGTATGGGTAAGTTTGTTTAAAATGGAGTACACAGTTTCAATACAAACATACTCAGAAATAGTACATATTATAATAATACTACACATAGTTATTGGGTTTTCCATATTGACTTTTTCATTATCAAATGACTATATTTATCCATAAATGCAAGGCAAAATAAAACTCGGGAGAATCACTTTCATGTTTGCTTTGTTTGAAATGCAAATAGGTGCTATACTATTTATAATCTACCGAAACAAGATATTACTAGGAAATAGTTCATCTACATAAGTACATAGTTATCTAATGAATCAGGTATTTATTTTCCAGTATACAGAGTATACATGCATGCACTATGCACATACATTATCATTTCTATCTACATAAAATTCTAAGCTAGTCAATTATCAGTAATGGTAGAGGAAGAGCATGACGATAGATGCTCACCTTTCCAAGCGGTAGGAAAAATAAACCGTGCAAACGGATGTATCTATAAAAAAAATGTTTTTTTATTAAACTACCGGGTTTATTGATGAAAATTCATGTTTGTGTTCCTTACGTCAACATATTTTCGACGATACCCTACTTGCCATGTTGTGCTTCTATTCAAGAAATAAGTCGGCGTCGCCAGAACTCCGTGTGTGTGTGGCCAATTTGTTCCAAAAACACTGACAAGATTACTTTTGGCCTCCTCTTTCGAATTCTGAAAACAGAATTGAAAAAAGTTGACGGAGTTACATACTTACTAACTGACAGACAGCAATGATTGATTGAATTGAGAAATCAACCAGCACAGAAGTTCAGGGCCACAAAAGCACGCACATTTGTTTGAGTAGGAGAGTTGAAAGAATGTTATGCTGCATTGGGCCAACTGCCTCCTTGTGTATACCCCAGAAGGTGAGGGGCAACATGGGACTTAATAAGAAATCAGTCACCTATTTAAAATTGGTTACACAAGCTCCGTTTTTATATTGATTGTCACAGTTTATTTTGAATTGAAGGTAACAAAATAGCCAATATTATTGACTCATCAGATAATTATATCACACAATGGGTCTATGATTCTTATCGCGTTAAATGAATAACAATCAAATCTGAATTGAGGGCACATACTTACGCCCATAAACAAATCGTTATCAATATACTGGAAACCACTGTTGTTTTGTTCTGTGAAACTCTGTAATGATATTATAATTCAGTTGTTAACTGACATATATATAGCTTATTTTATATTAATAATGTATGGTGGGTTCGTTATTTGTTGACCCACTAACTGCCAACTCAACTGTCACATTTTACTTGACTTGGGGACGCTAATACATAAATAAATAAGCGTTGAAAGGCCATTCTTTAATTGACATAACTAATGAAAATGTGAGATGAGTGATGAAGCATCGTGTCAAATGATAATGTCTACATAAAATGCACAGTTTAAATTATTTTTGCAATTATATTGCATAGGGGAATGGGAATATTTGCATAGTAATTAAGCGTATGCAGTACATATATAAAGGTAGTAGTACACCATTATTAGTACTATATTGTGATGGTCGATTTTAGATGATATATATCTAGAGGTCTTGTCAGTCCTGATTGCATGGTGTATTGGATCTATACCTATATTGATACATGCCTCCGATGATTAAGTACATGTACATACTAATCATACTATATGTTAAGATGTTGTTGGAAATGAATAAAAAATTATGACTTAACTTATGACTTGGTGTAATAAAAACTATGCTTCTCGACAGATTATTTTACCAAAGTACTATATTATTATCTAATTATAGTATATATCTTTTGTTCTGTGTCATAACTTTTGTAAATCCCAGGCCGGATATCACAATAATCTCATTCAATAACTCTGCGTCAATTTTGTTGGTTCTCGTTTATTAACAAATGATTACGTATTTACAATCTCTGTCCCAGAAATTTTTTCGATAAGATTGCAAATTCTGAGCACATCAATTAAACACATAAATGTTATATAACAAAAATTATAATTCGTTACTAAATGATCGTTAAGGTTGCGAACGTATTTGCTGGGACACTTAATGGAATGCCTATATAATGGAACATTGTAATATAGTATTTGTGGGCACAAAACGATCTTAGGCAATTTGTATGGTACATATATGTATGTATGACCTCATTAAATAATTTGGCCCTAAAAATGTAAGCCGAATTATTCGATTCACAGAAGGGCAGTTAAATATCAAAGTCATGGCTCTCTTTTAATACCTTTGAATGATGAGTTATAAACATTTATAGTATAGTGAGCGAGCGTGGAATCCTGCTATTGGAATACTTACTTACAGAAGGAATTAGTGTAAACTGTTTGACATTCCTGCATTATCAATATTGCGTAAAATAAAAATGAGGGCATAAGTATTAAAAAATTACTGATAGAATATATCTGACATTAGCAGAAGCTTAGTCGTGTGATTGTAAGTTTGTATTAATATTGATTTACAAATACATATAAGAGATTAGTTTGAA
>JAQFYC010003966.1:0-18816 GCA_034694165.1 Tomocerus mixtus | reverse complement strand
ACTCCTCCTCCTCCTCAATTTCACTCCTCCTCACTCCTCCTCCTCCTCAATTTCCCTCCTCCTCCTCCTCACTCCTCATCAATTTCCCTCCTCCTCCTCCTCACTCCTCCTGTGCTACATAAGGCTTACTTGAACCCTTAATTGTAATAAAAAGTACTTACATCATACAAATGCTTTGCATTTTGATGAAATATTCCACAATTGTGTTATAAGTGTTCAACCTTTCTACAAAACTATATAATTTTTTCGGAGTTGACCATTTTGATAAAAATATTCATATAATTCCGCATTGTGGGTAAAACTACATAGTAGGTACTCTAAAAATGTTGCAATTAAACTTTAGGTTATCAGTAATGAACTACTTGCAAATTCAATTTCAAAACCTAAATGTAATTAGTTTTCACTCCCAAATTCAAATAAAGATTTTCTACATGGATGAATTATGAATTCGTCAAATATTTAAAACGTTACCTGAAGATGGAATAAAATTTCCTGCAGTAGGCGGATTTGTAGTTGTCGTCGTCGTGGAAGACTTTGCAGTTGTCGTCGTGGAAGCCTTTGTAGTTGTCGTCGGAGCTTTTGTTGTCGTGGTTGGCTTATTTGTTTGGGCTGCTGCTGCCGGAGCTGGAGGTGGTGGAGGTGACGTGGATGTGGTGGCCCGTGTTGTGGTTGAAGATGGAGATGCACTTGTTGATTTTTGTGTTGATGTTGACGTTGACGTTGACGAAGAGGAAGTTGTGGACAATATGGCAACTCCTTCTCCACTGGATTCCCCGCTGGATTCCCCACTAATTGAATTATCGGGACAGTCCACATTAGCAGGCCAGTCACAAGCTTTGATTTCCGGATTGAACATCAATCCAGAAGGACAGGATAAAATAACGGGCTTTCCATGATCACAAAGAACTAATTTTGTGCAAGTCGGATCCGTTTTGTCGGCTACGATCTCGCCATCTGTACAGCACTCTGAAATTTCCAAAAGAATAAATATTACGGTTACCTGTCAGCAATTAAAGGGCCTGTCCCACACTTATTTTCATGACACTTTTAGAAGTAATGTTCAAACTGTCTTTAAAGGAATAAGATTAGGAAGTCGAAAAATGAAAATAACTATAGGCAATTAAAACGAAAGCAAATTGTCCTAATGATAATTTTTAACCCGAATAAAAGACAAATTTTACCTGCAGTTGTTGCCAAAATGCTAAAAAGTGTAAATAACTTAAAATAACTCGAAAAACGAAAGCTCTTCATACTTTCTAATAATTTCTATTATTTCTCAAAAAAGTCTCAGTTTCTTAAGGTATTGTATAATGAAACCTAAATTAATTGTAGTAAATATCAGACTAACTAACTACCTAACTACGGAGGAATTAAATAAGAAAAGTCTCGTTCTCGTCTGCAATCTTAAACTGGAGTGCTGAACCCCATTTAAGATTTAATGGGTTCACTTGTTTGTTGTTTTGTGTTGCAAAGATTTTTTGCTTGCTGGATTTTGTAGAAGTGAGTTAACCAGCTAGACAGGAAATCAGTTTATATACTCCGACTGACTGATAAATGTTTTCAAAATTCTGCATGCCTTTTCTATGACTTTGCCCTTTGTGTGTACGCTGCAATGCCATGGTCAAAGAACAGAAGAGAAGTCATCAATCCATTCCAGAACAGAACAAGTCCTTCCATAAGTCAAGCAAAAACAGCTCCAGTTCCAGATCTAGAGCAGAAATCAGATCAACATCACAAAACATCCTAATTAATTATCCTCTCTATTCTCATTTATCAAATTCATTTCCTTGGAATAAGACAAACGAGATCAGCCTGTAGATCTAATCCGAATACATTCTTTTACAATCCCTGTCTCATTAAGACACATGCAAACATTTTTCAAATTTTATCTAAATGCAGGAGGTATCGTACCTACTTACTTATGTAGAATTTGTGTGTATTCTGCACGAAAATACATCCTAATATTTATTATGTAATTTGTATTCAGATCAGAAAAGAACTTGCCGCTACTATTGAGAGAAATGTTAACAACCTTACATAACGAGCCTATACAGATATTAAGCTAAACAGTATGAATGTTATTATGTATTATTGTTTTAATGTAAATTCTGTATATTATTTATATGAATTCTTGGGGAACTGGTCCATGAATATCTTTTTTTGTAGGGGAATATCTAATATAAATATCAATTAAGAGTTCAATACACAACTAAATATGAATGTCAAAATATTTAATTTTTAATTACAAATATAAAATTAGCAAAATCTGCCATTTTTCTGCCCTATTTATTTATTGTATCCCAAAAAGATACTAAGTAAGTTTTACAATGGACTTATTAAGCATAATATATGGCTCCATTCTGCCCATTTTAGTACAGACTTATAAGAATTAGCGCTTTAGTAGTTCGTTTGCTTGGAGTTTGCCCACAATTTGGCTGCAGTGAATTCGTATGCCAGAAAATTCTTTAATATTTTTTAGATTCAGCATTGAATGCTTAGGAAATTGTTTTTTAAGTCTGTAACAAAAATTAGGCAATTAATCGATAACAATTAGTGTGATTCATGTGTTTATGTTCATTGCATTGTTTGTGAAGAATAGATAATGGTATGATGAATGGCAATGATAATGACAAATAATGGATACATAAATACCATTTCCAGTTAACCATGCAAGTTGCCCTGTAATTGTAAACAGTAGATAACTACATATCATACAGTACAGGTAGACAAAGGAAAACACAGAACGAAGGTGAGGTAATTATTATTGAGATGAGTTCATGTACTCGAATTGCAGTTGCACGTGTGTGAGTCAGGCCAGACGTAATTTGCCACGCTCTGTTGTGCTTCGACACTGGAAATCTTCTTCATTCTGCAAACGTGCTCCTGTCTGTTCCAGACAGAGATAAGCACTATGAAATATGCATCTCTAATCTAAAGAATGAGTAACTATCTGTAGGATACATTTAAACATCTTCTCTCTATGCATTTTACTAGAAATTTTACAGAAATTACAAAAAGTGTCGTTGTAGGTAATTAGATTTAATAAGATTCGAAAAAATTCATTTAATTCAAATAATGTATGTAACTGAATGTAAAATTATTAATAATTGCTGGTTTTATGCAGTTGTAACATAATTTACTGACTAAACGTAAGAAAGGATGAAAAATTAAAATGTTGGTGTGGATTAAGTGTGAGATTTTGGGAGAAGGATTATCTTGCTAATGTACTCAATGTTTAATCTGTCTGACAACTAATGTCAAGGTTCACGCTTTTTTATTTTCGAGGATTTCCTCAGATTACATTGCATTATACACAATTCACTTCTACCCTTTCATTTTCATTACTTTGTCTTGCCGTACACAATAAATAATGTTACTTTCATCTTTCCCCATTTGTTATACTTATATTTACTAATATGTACTATGAAGTATAAAGTCCATTTTGCGTAGGTAGGTACATCACATACATAACAAACCAGAAGAACACAACGCAATAATATTTCGGATTGCCTTCTTCGTGTTTTCCTTTGTAATTGTAATTTTGTTGCGTTGCTTTTGTTGTTGGCGTTAAGTAAGCATGTCCCTACTTAACGTAACACTATTTGGTATATAATGTGTAGGACTAGGATAGTTATGTAGAAATGGTATTTACACATTATTTACAGCATATGCAGCCTTTAGTATAATTAAAAAAAGTGTTTTAAATGTCTACAACTTACTTATTATTTTTTCACAAGTTTCAAATTAAAGCAAAAGCTACTACACAAAGGGATCTCAAAATAAATATCTAAAACTAAGAATTATATCTATACAAAATTAGGAAGCATTTTTTGAGGCTTATTTGACTTATTTCAGGATTTTTAACAATATTTTAATGCGGTAGATTTTTAATCTACCATCATTTTTGGACTTTAAGCAACGTTTTAAAATATTGATTATGCATACTGAGATTTATAATATTTTAAGGTTTTAATTATGCCAATATTTTCAAGTTTTTAGTATTCCATTGAGATTTTCAGTACATAAAATAGTTCCCTGAGGTGTTTTTGGCATAATTTCTAGTATTTAGTCATGATATTCCAAATAAATAAATATCCGTGTTCTTAAAATGTGTGCCCAGTGTATTGTTATTTAGGAATGTGTATTCATCGTATACGAGAAAGAGACTCATTTCATTTTCATTTCGTCTGTGTTGTGTTTGCCGTAGGACGCGCTATGTAATTAATATGACACCATTCATCATCATCTCCTCATATCTTTAATCAACTTGTCCATACGCTACACTACACAACAACATTAGACAGGAATCTAGCTACATTGGAAACATCACATTATAACACTACAGCTACACACACATGAATGCTAACCATATATTATTATTGCAATCAGTCAGTTAGTTCATTTAGCTTCCCTTAGCTACTTTGGTTTAGTAGTCTGGCTGGATTTCCTTTATTTGCACTAATTTCGCCATCCTTATTAGATATGCCTACATTGTATGTATGGAAGTATGTATTTACATTACATAAGCAGTAACCTAGCATTTACGCTCTTTAGATTGATCTTGTATGTAAATATATGTAGACTGAGCCAAATAATATATAATTAACTTTGGGCTTGCCTGTTTTACACTTCATTAATCCATCCATTATAGTCTAGGTAGCATTTAGGAGATAAAAGTAGTCCTTTAAAAGGGACTTAATTAGTTAGGCTGTGTAAATATATTCTAAATCATTAGAATTTTCTTGGTGTAACAGATTTTTTGTTAATTTGTTAAACTCAGAACAACTATATAGTCAACAAACTTTTCTGCAAGATTTATAGTTTAAAATTTAAATGGGGAATTAAAATATAAATAAAAATAGCACTTAGGTAGCATTATTGGAAATAATAGTAATTGTAATAGTATCCCTAATAATTTTAAAATCCTGTTTTTAAATATTTCTCTTGAAGAAAAGCTTAGAATCAAAAATAAATACTAAAAAACTAAAAAACCGGGAATATTTAAATCTTGTTTTTCATATAATTTTTCACGAACAATAATTAATTTCCTTTACTAAAAATAATAATTCGTGTGATTTGAGATCACTCCTGGTGGGGTTTGCCCGTTTGACAACCCAATGTCATCCCAACTCATATTATAGCAAACACAATGAGCATGGACAATGATGAAAATAGGGATTGTGCATTTCACATACTATTTCAATTTTGTGTGGTCAACTGGTGGTAATACTAATATAACAATAAATCTAATAAAGCTTGTTATGAAAGGTAAATTGAGCGATAAAAATCAGCGACTAAAATTACGGAGCAAATAAAAGTGTTTTTGTGGCTGGCCACGTCAATTTCTTATTTAATGGGATGTTTTCATGACTTTCCTTGAATTGTTGTACTTAAGTGCTTTTCATGTTGACTTTGGCTATAAGTAACAATAAGAACACAAATAGATTGATTGACAATAAGACTGCCGTCTTGTTTCTTGCTGATTGTGGATACATAATGCCCAAACCATATTAGTGTTACAATACTTAGGATATTTTATTTGTATTTAAAGAAAAAGATTTTTTGTTAAAACTGGAGTAAATTCTTTATTTTATCACAATCTTGTGAATTATTCTCATTTTCTAAGAAACTAGAGAGATAAATATATATTTTAATTAGAGGGTGAAAATTCTGGAATGGAAAAAATTGGTTCAAGGTTCTCTATTTGTTAAAAAACTTTGGGCAAAGTTTTATATTTTCTTCCATATTTTATTTTAAGGAAAACTCAATTTTACAGAAATTAGGAGCAACAAACGGGTAAAATTTAAAGTTTTCTAGAAATGAATTCTAGATTTTCTATTTTTATAATATTAAGGAGCCAAAAATGAAAAATCAACGGTTTCAATGAGTTTTTTGAATAAGGTTTCTACCAATTATGTCTCAAATATTCTTAATGTGTGTTTTACGAAGTCTCTGTCTACTCTGAGCCAAATAATTAAAATTTTTCGACCTTATAAGGATTTGGCATTAGTACCAAAAATATTTCCAGCATTTTCCGAGAAAGTATTTTCCGAAATTTAGAACTAACGATCGCATGTACTCAATTTATTTAATGAAAAATAAAAATGGATCACTTTTGTCTAATTTTTAACAGGGTGAGCATAGGACAAAACAAACTAATTAGTTAGTCTTCCCATCATAAAGGCCTCCTTAAACTAGATTAACGTCCGACCCCTGTAGTTTAAATGTATGTCCAATGCTTAAATACACAGTACACGGTGATTTGTGCATAAAGCTTTATATTTTGTATAATAATAATAGTAAAGTAGTTGTTGGATGGGAATTGCCTTGATTTTAGTTTAGTTTTGGTTTAGTTAGAGTCTTAGCATCATCACTGGGTTTTTGTTATACTTATTATTATGTCTAGAGTTGGCTATGGTGCAGAGCATTAGAGCAGTGTGACTTCCATTTCGATCCATTATTCTCTCCTCCACTTGAGATGACAGCTGAAGGTTAGCGTAAATTCCTCGGCTCAATTTATCATCATTTGGCTGCAGTGACGGGATAATTGCACAGCTTACACTCAAAGGCCCAGCCACCTTCCTCCCTTAAAACACAAACTCAAAACCAAACCATCAAAACTTCAATTAACCAACAAAACCTCACTCTTATGTACACTTTCCTTTAATACATACCTCTACTACTGCAAATATTATTATTACTACTACATATATACCCTATACTACATTATACCTAAATATAAACATATATTTGTATTTATTCCGTTTTCTGCGTAAAACCCAGAAGACTATAGCCTTAGAAATTACAGAGCAGACTGTAAGATTTACATAGTAAAACTAACAAAATTTATAATGTGTGCAAGACGCTTATTACTCCTAAGTACATAATCCAATTTAGTGTTTTAATACTTAAAATGCGAAAGAAATTCTAACTAGATAAATGGAAATTGTAATATGCTGATTTTCGCTAATATTCCAAAATTGACCATTTTGGCTAATTGCAAACCTTATTTTTGTTGAAATATTTTTAAATTCTTAAATCCCATTTACACCGCCTTTGAAACTAAAAATATGAAGTTCTAAATCCAAATCGGTTGCATATTTTTTGTAGTTATCCATGATACCCTGAAATTTTAAAATTCAAATATTTTTTTGAAAAATTTGACTTTGTTTCAAAGGCAAATGAAAATAACTCACATGGACCCTCTCCTATAGCATATCTTTCGGAATTTATCAGCGGCTCCCATTTCTATTCATTTTTCATCGAGTTATAAACGAGGTAATGGAGTAGGAGTATTACTTGGAAAAATTACTAGACTCTAGTCTAGAAGAATTTGCTTTACTCCTAATGATCTAGATCAGGTAGTAGACTGAATAATGCATTTATATATAGATTTCGTTTAGATTTAAACGTGATCATTTATTATATTAATGTCAGAAAAAGTAAGGAAAGAGTACACAAACATCATTACCATTACATGAGTACACATCACAACTGAAGATAAGCATCCATATAACTTGCTTACCTACACTCACTTACCAGCACAGGCCGAAGTAAACTACACGAAGCTTGTTGCATTGTATTTTGTATTGTATTATTGGGTAATATATGAGTACGTTCATTTGTTACGTTACGATACGTTAACTTACATAATGAAGGGAAGAGTAAAGTGAAGTAAATGCAATTTTTCATGGCAAGAAAAGCAAGAGCAAGGCAGCAGAATCATTTTCGTCCTCGTCTCTCCAGCACACAAGAAAACACAACACTATTCTTTTGTAGCTATTTACTTTTCTTAATATTTAGTTAGTTAGCATCTTGACTATGCATACGTATAGGTATATTATGTATGTTGCAGTTGAAGAAGACTTTGTAGGCAAACCTAACTTGCCCCAGAATGAAAGAACACAATGTTTTAAAATCTTTCAATAATAAAAATTACTTTTGAATATTATTTTGCCAACAACAAAATTATTTATTATTTATTATCTTTTCATAGTTTTTTATTTTCATGTCAGAAACTTCCATTTATTAATATAAAAAATCCAAAAATGATTTCAATAGTAAACATATTGGAAATCTCGTATCTCATTTTCTGCCAATAAACATTTTTTTAAATTGATATTCAGTTATTCTATTGAACATTTCAATATTCAAAATTATTCAAATTGCATTATAAAAATGTTAATTGTAAAATATTAGACATCTTGAAGCCAAAAATAAAACTTGATTGAGATTTTGAAGCGATCTGATTCAGTTTTCCATAATAAACTTTTTTGAAATTCACAAAAGATCGAGTTTGTAAAATCTAATATTTGTTGACTTTCCCATGTCTTGCTTTACTTTTAAATGGAGCCAATGTTGTATGCTGTACTCAACTTTTCTACAAAAATTATTTATTTGAGAAAATTGGAAATTTTTCCCATATTCTTTACCTGATGTTACAAAAACGCAAATTATGTCACATAAACCGTTTACTTGGAAAACATCCTTAAAATAAATTTTCCTGCAACATATAGGTGGATCTTATATTATGGTTGTTTGTTAAATATGTGAGGTAATCAATAAAGAAGCTCGTGTCTCATTGTGAAAGGATGACTAAGTAAGAATAGGAATGCCGACAAACAAAACAAACGTCCATGCATTAGCATTCTTATTAGCCGAGTGTCTGGCATAAACTTTAGACTTGAGATATATTAATGGTAAAAATACAAAGGACAAGTCTTGTCTTGAGATGGCTTGCAGCAAATGCAGTCCGGGTCCAAGCTGTTGCATAAATTACATTGGAAATGAAAAGACACGAACGAACACAACATTACATCACATAACTTAACTTTAACATAACACACATACCCAACTAAACTAACTAAACATAACTAATCTAAAAAAGTAAAGTAAAGAAAGAAAAGGTACGGCAAGTCAAGTCACTGAATAGTAATAATGATTATGATAAATAACGAAAGCGCTTCTGAATTGAATGTTGAATGAACGTGCACGTTCTTCTTCAGACTATTTATTTTATCCTGACTTGACTTTGACTGCATAAATAATACAAATCTTCAAGATGTTAACGTTAAGATAGTTAAGAACAGATTTTGACTGACATCATCCCCGAACCAATGCAAATGCAATCAAATGGACTTTTTGATATTCTTTACATTAAGGATTGAAGGCATCGGACTGGAGGCCAACTTCATCGGCAATGGACAGACAAGAGAATATTTCAATTTAAGTTTCATTTACTCCGGAATCTTTACAAAGTGGATATAAGGAATTATTTTAAATAGAAAATACTTTATATAAGACATTTTCATGTGTTTTTAGCTTTAAAAACACTTATTATAAAGAATTTTCAAGCTACTTAACTCCAATTTCAAATATTTTAGCCTATCCTGTGAATGTGTAGTTAATATAATTGAATTAATAACTGGGAATGTGCACAAGGACTATTAAAAAGATACACAAAATTGTGGAACAATATATTTATAATACATTCAACTTTGCCGAAGTAGAGAACTCTTTTATTGGCTTGTAAAGATATCTGAAAGGTAATGGATATAAGGAATTCCCGTACAACATGGTAATACATCTACCGCACTCATTTTACTATTGTACGTTACGTAAAGCTATATATTCCAATTCTGTATTCTATAGTTAGCTACTTAACTCTCTGTTATTAAATGCATTAGCTCACCGGATGTGACGGGGCATGAGTCTGGCGGCTAATTAATGATTAGTGGCTGACTTGACGAAATGCTCCTTTGATTAGCTTTGTGGTGTGGTTAACTCTTTACAATAAGTAATGTATTTAATTTACAAAGAAATAAAAGCCTCGCCGTAGCCTTCCTTCCTTCCACTTCTCATATAGTCAGTCCCACGCAATTACCATCGCACTTTCATTCCTTATTTACACTTACATTTTACAATCTCCTTAAAATATGAATTATTAACGTGCACACGCATGTATGTAGGTATGCACATTATGAAATACATTTGATAGAGAATAATCTTAAATGTATGTATATTAATATATCAACCCCAGAAAATTAACTAGGTACGTAGGTACTTTATTTTATAAACCTAATTCTGAAAAATGACTAAAACAAATTAAATTCTTAACATATTACAATTATTTCCGTGTATATTATGTGAAAGTGGACTATTTTCTATCTTACGTATGTAATCTACGTATTTTTCTACTGGTTAGTAAAGTAATAATGCATTTAGAGCTGTAATTGTAATTAAGTGAGTAAAGTATGAGATATGGTTGTGCTGGACGGTTTGATTGGACGCCCACGACGTCTAGAAGTGCGGAAGGAAGCCGACAGAGAGATTAAAGTGAAAAGGAATTTTGAATGTGTCGACTGGCATGGCTGAATGTAATCATGAAGGATGAAGAAGAATTGGGAATGACAAGACAAGAGTGAATGCCTCAAATTGAGTGACACTCACAGCCAACCGACCATTGTAGCCGGCCCTCCAGCATCCACCTAACATACAGTCCCGGCCAGTACACCAAAAACTTTATTCCTTTCATACAAAAACCTATGCTTTCAAATATATAAAATATATTCCCTAGTTTTGTAGAGCCATTCGGCAGAGTGCGAAATTCTCAAGGTATTCAGAATTATTGGAAAAATATTACGAGGACGATGTTTATGTTTCAAATGGCGATGGCTAAAATATGTGAAGCAAATTCAAAAATATGTAAAAGCCAATAGAAAACACAACAATATGTAAAATATGTTTCATAAACGCAAAAATTTACAAAACGTTTCACTAAAAATACCCTAGGTCGGGTCGTCTTAAAGTTAAACATACAAACAAAATCTTCAAAAAAATTTACTGAAAAATTCAGAAATGTGCATTTGTTCTGAAAAATGTAAAAATATACAAAACGTGCTTCAAAAAAATCAAAAAATTCGTAAAAAAGTATGTTGTAGCCTTTATATGACTAAATAGTAATTTCTGATAAGACCCTAAAATATATACAACGTTTTGGCCAAAAAACTATTTCAAAAGCCCATAAAAAGTTTCCTCAAATATAAAGCTTCATGATTGAACTTATGATTATTCATGATTAATAAAAATTATTTTTCCAAAAATGACTATCTTAATGAATAACCTCTGAAACACAGCTTTACTATAATAATTTTAAAAAAAGTTAATTTAAAAAATTGGCCTTTAGTCTTTGTGTCTCTGACATGTATAGATAGATTAGTGTAAAAATAAAGGGATGAAATGGAATGAAGAAAAAGTAAATCAGCGAGCCGAGCCACAAGAATTTTGATGGTTCTCTTCTCCTGGTTCGGTGTTTGGCTGGTTTAAGGCGTGCTTTGGGTTGAGTTGAGTTGACTTGGTTATTTAGTTTGGCATGACCAATGCTATCGTCTCTTGTGCCTTGCTGTCTGTCATGTCAGGGCCCGAAGAGAAGAAGACAGACTCTGACAGACAGACAGGCCGAAGCTGAAACTGAAATCCAATGGAGATGGAGACTCACAAGAAAATGATGAATGAGCTCTTTTATTTTCGATCATCTATCTTCTTACTTTTACATTACACACATCACTAACTCATTTCTCTTATAACTCTTATACTTATATACTATGTAACCTAATCCTATACAAACATTACACTACTCCATTGCATAACCACACTTTTAACTATAATAACTTCTATTTTACAGCGCATTCTGTCTAAAAGGATTTCAGTAAGATATGTACTATATATATAGTATTTACTATATTATAATATATTATGTATTAACTTTTTGAAAATAAAGTATATATGTAAACTATAGGGTATAAAGAGGTTCCCATGCAAAAGGAACTGACGGGATCTGATGTGATGTGACTATGAGTGAGTGTATTTAAGTAATGAAACTATGTATTTATGTATGTACTGCCATAGACAAGAATAGTGCACATAATATGGTAACTACTATATCTAAGTACTAATTCTTATCTAAATCTACATACATAATACATACAGATAAGTACATTAATTACCAATGTATAATACTGAATGTATTTGTACCTATATGTCCCATATAATTAAAAAGGATGGTAGATACCTACTATATAATGTACCGAAATGTAGTTAACGATAATGATAAGTATTGTATGTAGATATTAATCTTTCTTACTAACAATGAGCTTATTTAACG
Organism: Tomocerus mixtus; assembly: GCA_034694165.1. Taxonomy (NCBI): domain Eukaryota; kingdom Metazoa; phylum Arthropoda; class Collembola; order Entomobryomorpha; family Tomoceridae; genus Tomocerus; species Tomocerus mixtus. Next base: position 6,653 of record JAQFYC010003966.1, on the reverse strand, counting down.
TGTTTCCTTTCTACTGAAGATCCATTTGAATTTACAGGTTAGACATAAATACACGTACTTGTAATTTCTTTCTCTTTTGTGCCATGTCATGTCGTGTCACGTCACGTCACGTCACATCAGTCTTACATTGTGCTCTACCTTCCTTACATAAATGACATAATCAACGTCTCTACAATAGGATTGTATTATGTAAGCCTGCCTCCTTTACTTTAATTGTAATTTCTATAGAAATAAAGTACTATTTCGTAGACAGGGATGCTACTACACATGTAGGTAGAGATGAAGCACATCTACAAACACTCTAAAGGTGTGTATAGATACTAATTATATTTTTATATAAAGAAAATCATGTAATTTATATTGTTTAAATAGTAATTGAAATATTAATATAGAAAATACAATACATAGTGAGTAAGGTACATAGAGTATGGAAAAGAGAAAGAGTTTATTGATGTGAGAATGAGAATGTGAGTGAATGAGTTGGCGAAAGTTGAGATTGATTGTGTTAGTGAGACGAAATGGAGTCAGTAGTGTGTGTAGTCAACATATATACTAGAATTACACTGTATGCCATTTACGGTAGGCTATTAGAAAGAGTAAGCTTAATATTATGTAATGTATAGTACTGTAATTGTGTGATATAATTAATTGTTATGCTTTGATGATAAGTGCAATTTCTGCTAATTTCTATTCAGCTCAGTATATTGTGTGTATTATGTCAGTTTTTCAGGAGTGAGTGTTAGAGGGACACGGACTGATAATAAATATTCGGATTCGACTCGGCTAACGTGTTTTCTATATGATTACACTAATGTAATGTGTATGGTGAGATCGGACAGAAAACAATAATGCTTGCCTTCTTTCTAGTTGTGTAATGTTTTTATGTATACATACTGTAGTAGTCGAGTCTTCCTCTTTGTTCAGGTGAGAAGTGAGAAACAGATGTCCAATGACGATGCAATTAAATATATTACCCCATTTTAGTGTATTTTGTATACACATGAAATATTATACGTGTAATATTTTTAATTATGTCAAATCATATCACAATTTATTTAAGTAGTGTATACGGAAGAATATAATAACTTTTCATATAACAGAGGAATAAACAATTTGCAAACGGTTGTAAGTAAGGGATTGTGCTAAATAATGTCACTAAAGTACTAGTTTTGTGGGTGAAAACATTTTAAATGTCATATTTAGCGAATAAAATTAAGGAATTAAGAAATTAAGGAATTTATTCAAATTGAATTTCCAAAAAAATATTTAATAGCATTCTAAAAGCCCAAATAATAATTATAATTCAGATTTGAGATTCTTGTATTGCTAAAAGAATGAGGCTTAATTGTTTTAAAGATTTAAATTGTAGATTTTAGGTAGGAAAATAGTTTGTGGCTGAAGGTGGGTAGGAAAGGGTTCCGACAAAGAATAGAGAATCATGTAGTAGATCTGTGATGTCAGTGACTATTAAGTATTCTAGTGAAGTGAGTGAGTGTTTTGTGGACAGGAGAAAGAAAGATGATTTAGCCGATTCATTATATTGCATTGCCCACAACACAACTCTTTTATTAAATGAAAGAATAGAAGAAAAGGGAATCCAAAGCAATTGAAGATCCCGAAGGAGTATCCATCCATAACATTCATTTCAAACAACCAAAGCAAGCCAAATCCAATCCACTTTTGTTTAGCTATTAATGGGCTGAGAATGACGGAGCAAAGCTGTCACGTCACGTCAAGACATCTTTCACTATACCTTCACTTTATAATATTATACTCTAATGATATGTCATGTATGTATGTACCATAAGTGTTACCGGAAAAATATGTATTTCTGCTAATATTTCGAAGCTAAAAATATCTAAGATTTTCCGGAGATTATAAAAAATGGCACCAAATGGTAAGATTTAATTATTGCTGTTGTTAAATTGCTACAAAAAGTAATGATGCATACGAACATTATAAACAAAAATGAATTAAGTGAACGTTTTTAATTAATCTCAAAATTCTAATTGAAAAGGTAAAAAATTCTTCAGCACTTAAACTTCGATTAATTACAACTAGTTTACGATAATATTATTTGTATTTGATTTTAGTTAGTTTTGTTACGATACATTTTCTAGTCATTTTTATTACTTAATATATTGTAGCGTTTCTAATTTCAATTCTTTCAATACTTTCAGAAAGTTTTCTTTATTTCATGCTATTATAAAATTGCAATGATGTTCTTTAACTTCTTTTCTTCATTTTGAAGGTAACTAAAATTGGTAATAACTACAATAATTCACAATTGCAAAGATCTTATTACAGCATTATGGCGTAATTTGTAGCTAATTACAAATTCACTCATTTTTCAAAATTTTTATTTGTTTACTTATTATATTTGCAGAATTTAAAATATATTTTGACTAAATCTGAGGATGCAATCTTTTACACTAAAATAATTATCTATAATAATTAAGTCATAATCCCGGTAACGCAACCTTACTTACTCTAATAGAACCTACCACGCATATGTTATGTTATGATGTATTTTGTGTTCTCTAGTATAATGATGAGTGTAGAAATGGATTCTTATCTTAGCGTTGTATAGTATCGTGTACTATATAAAAAGAGGATAAGTTTGTATATTGTCTTGTATTGGTATTTGTATTGGTGTATTCAGTATTGTATTGTATGTTTTGGCTCTCCATAGGTTTCATTTCATTTGTAGTTCAGTGAGTGAGTGTATGTAGTCACTTACTGACATTTGGGATGAGGATGAGACTGTGAGATGAGATGAGACTGACAATCAACCCACTCACTCACTCTGCTCAGCAGCTCCATAAAAACGAATGGACAAGAAAGACCACACACAACACAACACACAATTCTTTTGACTTCACAAGAGAACATTCACAATTCCGACCAACTCACTCACTCACTCGCATTACATCACATAATCCCTGCAAAACAAAACAACATCCAAAGTTAAACTGTCCGTCAACAAATCCCAGGGATCCTCATCTTCCTTTTGTCTCGACTCTCAATTGTCTTCCTGAATTCACTTCACTTCACTTCACTTACCTACTTATTTACTAACTGCACTCTATATATTTTAGTAATACATAATACAATGTTACATATATAAGGATTTTGCATAATATCTGTATAGTGAAACCTTGAAATGACAAACGTCATAAATAATTTAGCCAAATATTTATTCAGGTCTATACATAATAAATTAACATATATGGATATTTAGCATACATTGACTGAAAATTGTCAGTTTGTAATTCGCCAATTTGGGTTTGATTGAATGTTTTAATGAAATGATCTCTAGCGACAATAAATTTTGCAGATAATTTTTAAATTCTTAATATTTTTTAAATTTTGGCTTGAGAAAAAATGAGCCCACGTTGCAGGACCGTAAAACGTTAGTCCCTGTGTACCATTGCATTTTTAAATTAGGCATTGCAGTATCTAAAAATGTTTACAATTCCCCAATTGATTTTAAATAAGATGTGCTAATGTCGATACAAACATATCATAATTAATTGTTAGTTCTGTTGGTTACTTATATTCATTGTAGGGCTAGCTATATAGACAGATGCAACGTGGCTCAATAATGTCATCTTCGATAAATCTGTAGCCGTAGCCTTTATGGCAAATAGGTATGTTACTTTTAAATTCTGAAGTTGCACAGAGATCACATGTAGAAGTGTAATGTAATGCCATTAACAATTAATAACCTTCTTATAACGTTGTGTTACAAAGGTACTAATTAAAGCGGAAAGGTATTGTGCTATTAACATTGCATTTAGTATTAGTACGTTGATCTATAAATAACCTAAATATAAGGCTATGTAACTATTACACTGTATAATGTGCAAGAATTGTATTAAGCATTGTATTATATAAATATATTGCCAAAGGGAATGGAGTAATAGAGCAAGTCAATCCTTTGAAAGAAATTCGTCGGCATGTTCCAAACTTTTGTTTATCGGATGAAAGAGAAGATCGTGTCATGACGCACACTATTCAAAGTCAGCTTTCCCATACACTAACTCATCTGTTACATATTTTGCATCTCACTTTCAATCTATTAAGGCAATTTGACCTTCAATTCTAGAGAAGTGTCCAGGAACTCGAATTTTCTTGAGTTTAGAATTTAGAAAGCTGGACACTGGAGAAACAAAATAATTTACAAATTTTTCTTTAAACAAAAGTAGCCAATTAACTCGTGAACACATTCTGTAAATTCCAATGCGTAGCACCACGAGATGAGGTAATGAATGGAATATACTTATTAGGATTAGTACTTTACATGATATGTAAATTAAGGGAAGTAAGGTCAGTACATATGTCGAGGCAAAAATTCCTTATTAAAGTAATCCTTACTAAATTGCTTTCTAAATGTGCCGTCTTGATTCCAATATTTTGTGTACTGCAGAAATCGTATTTGCTAAATTTTAAAATAACTAAAGTACGAAATTATTTTAATTAAAGTATGTAAATTTCATGTCTCTAGCTGTAAAATGGAAAAAGTTGTTGCAAATGCAAGGAAAAAAATGGAGATTTTGGTAAAATTGAGCAATGTGCAGTGATCATATTTTTTGACTTTAGAAAAAAATTCCCCCAAAGGAGATACATATGCGTCTAGTGGCAGTCTATGGGGAAGGTTCTTCGTCAGATTCACGGGTTAAGGAGTGGTCTAAGCTGTTTAACTGGGGTAGGTTGAGCTTGAAAGACGATTTTCACTGTGGCTCAAAATTTTTAACAAAACGTCACAATTTCGTGGGTTTGTGAAGGAATCCTTCTTCTGAAATATATGCTTTATAAGACTGCGATGACAGGTCAGTCTTATGCAGCAAGAATTGACAACCTTGGTGCAGCCATTATTGAAAAAATGACGGAGAAAGTTAGCCAAAAGAATTCTCATTTTGCACGAAAATGCAACACCCACACAGCTAAAGTTTCAGCAGCTGCCATCAAAGAGTCTGGAATGGAGGGGCGTGACCACCCATCCTACTGTCCAGACCTAACCCCTGGTGACCATTACCTGTTTGGATCACTAAATAAATACCTGAGGGAAAGCTTTTATCAGGTGACGAAGAGGTGAAACTCGCGGTGAAAGCATTTTTTGACTCCCAAGAAACATCCTTCTACAAAAGTGATATAGAATTGCTTGAGTCAAGATCGGATAAGTGTATCACACTTCGTGGAGACTACGTCGAAAAACAATGAAGGTAGTAACCCCGTACCCCCCAGGGTTTCACGGGGGCCCACAATAAAATAGGCCACCCTCGTATTATATGCAAAAAAGCAATACCAGAGAATTTGCATTCCACAACATTGGGGATACTTCAAAATAATTTTCAGCACAGCACAGCTACTAAATGATTTCTTTATTTTTTACCCTACTAACTGCCTTAGGGATTTTCCTGCCTAAGACATAATTACATAGTTACTTATATAATACAAAATTATTGGAATGATGTAATTGTAAGTAAGGTAATAGTAATATAAATAATAATGAGGAAACGTGATGGAATGGCGGTATGTCTGGAGTAACTAACTAAATACAGTATGTGGCAGGTAGGCAAAAGTATACTTCTTGTGTAGAATAAAGAATGTTTAGTAAAGAGGACAGTTGTGAGTTTTATTTGAGTTATTGTATTTGATGAGGCAGTTAGGGGATGTGGCTGGTGGGATCGGTTCTTTGATACTTTCCGGGAGTCGGACTGCAATCGGCTCCTTGTCGAGACTCCGCCATAATTACCAATGTAATTTCACCTCCCGTGGCCCACTGTCAAGACCAGACAAGACACAACACACAAGAATCAACAACAGACAACCAACGTGTATTCTACATTCTACATGTACATCATATGAACATATTTAATTATTTAATATAATACATTATTCCTGTCTCTAGAATTTACTTATAAGCTCTTAACTATCTTATGTTCACATACTAATATATCCCAACATTTTAGATGTCTTTCTAAGTAGGTTTCTAGTAGGTTAACTTTATCTCCACGCAAAACTATGATCCATTTCAGTCAGTATAGATTTCCACACGCCACAATTAGAAAAGTACTTATTCATCAAAGCCAATATTTATACCTTTATATTTATTTTTTTATATTTATAAAGTTAATTCACGAATTGTGGATTTTTAATTACATTATTTACGTTAGTATTAAAAATGTTAAGTTTTATTTTTATCTGCAGTAATAAATGCATTTATTACTATAACACGTATACGTACAATCGTAAATATAGTGAATTTAATTCCTGGGAATTTATATGGTGTAAGTAGTTTCTGTATTTATAGCTGAGTTAAATTCAGAGGGAATATATTTACGATATGAAGGATAAAAGTGAGTAAGTAGGTGGTAGTGACATGACAGTGTGCTAGTAGCATGTAGTCACTTACTTTAGTTTACAACACACGAAGAAATAAATAAAAGGATGAGGAGATCGGAAATAAAAGCAAATCTCTCCCACAGAGAAATCATTCATAAATCAAAGTACTATACATGGCTATACTCTAAGCAAAATATATAAAATGTATATGAAATGTATACGAGGACATCAGTAGAAGGCAGGTAAAGCCAAAGAGGACAGCTCCCCCATGTAAAAGTGCCTGACCAACTTTTTGTCCTATAAAA
>JAQFYC010003965.1:0-18817 GCA_034694165.1 Tomocerus mixtus | reverse complement strand
TACTTACGTACTAGCAAAACATATTAGTCATTAACTAACGTAAACATTACGTTACTACTTATTTTATTATTCTAACAAAAAGTAAGTGCCTTAAGGACCATTCAAATACAACACGATTTAGTTATATATAGAGTAGAAGACGAAAAAGAATGTTGTTAAAGAGAAAAATCCTGAAAAATAAATATTCGTGGTATGTGACTCGCCCCTTCCTAATGCCACTGCTACTACTATTTTGTCTATGTATGTATTACGTATTGGCATTTCTATGGAGAAAGCGGAATAGTGCACAGTGGAGTGCTGTTCTGCAGAGTCAGAGTAAATATTCGCTCTTTGAAAGGCCTTGGATTGGCAGGGAGAGAGAAAACATTGAGCGATAAGAGCATTGAATTGAACACGAAACAGACAGAACTAAATGAGAGTAAACAAGAGAGCCAAGTCAGCTTCAGCTCGAAAAGAGAAAAGTAAGTAGGTACTAGGTATGTACGTTGCTTAGTTTGGCTGATTCTGATTGCAGCTTCTGTTTCCGCTTCCACCCTCTAGTAAACATAAATATATATAGCTACACACTACATAAGTACTAAAAATCTATGTCTTATATTCTATACTTATCTATCTAAGCCAAAGTAAAAAGCTATGGACATTTAGAGCTCAATTGACACTGCGGAAAGTGAAAGATCCTACACCAACACCAACACTGATGGACAGACAGGGAATATTTATTAGACTAGAGTAACCTAAGGCTGAACACCTCTTCTTCTTCTAACTAACTTTATTTACCAATTCTATTGTCTATTTCGAGAGCTACTGTACTGTACAGCACTGACCGACTGCAACTATACTTCTAGCGTTGGTGGATTTATTTTAGTCTGATAGAACTTCCGTTAGGCACGACTTCTCTCATTTGTGCTTGATGATAAATGCGTCTGTAGGAATGTTGAGTAATATGATAAATATTCCATTTTACGCTTCTGGTCTGGCTCTGCGATTAAAAGAATCACTTCCCGTCCCCTTCACTTTCTCTCTGTGCGAGAATGTATGAGAGAATGAGTAAATATGCAAATAAATATTCACATGTATTTAGTATACAAGTGCTTTTGTAGATTTTACTCTTTCATTTACATATTACTGTCCACAGTGGCATTTCAAAATTGTTTACGTTCCATTGAACTGCAAATAATAATTTGGTTAATGTAATGAATCAGCAGCTTCCTCAAACAAAGGCAATTAATTTAATCTCCTTTTCCACAAACTGCCATTCTGTGGTTCGGAAAAACAATTCAAATCCCGTTTTTCTTAGAATTTAGTTGTCAGCCACAACGAAGTTGACTTAGTTGACGTTGGCTAGTTTTTATTGCAGTTTGCTAGAACTACTATGTATGTATCTAATAACTGGTTAACTGTTAACCTTACCAGACTTAGTTACTTCAAAGGAACATTTTCAACTTCCTGTAATAAGAATCCCTTTAATTAAACGAATAATTGCATTTTGCATTTGATTGTAATATGAAATGAAGTTGTGTCTGTGCAAGCAGTACTGGAGAAAAAATTGGAAGATTCCTAGAGTTTCTACTACTCTGAGAATTAATCCAATATATTACTTAGTAAGTATTTGACATAGCTGTAAGGTAATCTAACTACTTACCATTAGTTATCTAGCTTGTTCTACCATAAGAATGTCGGAATAAATTTTATAGTAGTCTAAGTGTATCTGACTTTAATTGAATTTTCAGTATTTTCTTTCTCCATAGTACATTTACATCGCCAAGCCAGACAAGGCATCCTCTCTCGGTTGCGTTCCAAGAAAACCTTATTGCAAACTGGTACAGCAAACCAAAGCTCTCCTACACCACCCACATACTACAACGGTAATCTCCGCTAAGATGATTCACTGTTTAACTGTCTAATTGTATTTACTTGCATCCAACTACTGCTTTCCAACTACTTTACTACACTTACATGCATGCAACATAAATGTACCATACAAACATGCCCAATGCAATGGCCAGTACATAATGTTACGTACAATACTACGTATATACCTATTACCTATTGCATTATTTTGAATGCTCAACTTATTGGTATGCGTATGTACTCAGGATTGTAGATTAATATACCTGGCGGTATATACATAATAATGGACATAATAATACATAACATCACACAATAAACATACATATTATATATATACCAGGAGGTTTTGGAAAATATTCAAGCCGAAGTACTTTTATGTGCCTGCTACTACTGTACTATTAGTATACGTACAGATTCTAGAATTCGGTTTACTACTAATTAATTACATAGTCTCAAACAAGCTTAATTAATTACTAATTACGTTGAAGAACCCTTGATTGACTGTAGACGTAAATTGCGAATTTAAGTGACAATATAATTATGAAACTTTAATACAGGCTATTCGGTTATTCTATAACGAGGCCGATATTTGCTGGTTTTAATTTAGGTGCAATTAATAAGTGCAGGTAACACAGCAGACTTTGGTAGAGGTGGCTTTAGCATAGGTTCTACTATTACGTATATTAGATGGCTATCTAGAGAATCTTATTCGTCTTCATTAACCGTTACATATTTGAAGTGCAATCACCAAACCGGAAAGGAAATTAACTAGCCAACTATTTTAGTATTACGTAACTATTTGCAATTTTACTATTTAATAAAGCACATACTAAAATACCATACGATCCATTGGCCCTATTAAGCGTCAGTGAAAATTAGCTTGCTAGCAGCTCAATCAGTGACTTCCGACGAAAACTAATAAACTTGGGCTGCTGGGCTCTAATTGTTTATTACGACCATAGTGAAAGAACTATAATATAAGTATGGTGGTTCGTTCGGTTGGCGAAAGATATGATGCTTGTGGTATTATCGAACTGTAGATACCAAAGCTAATCACTATCAGTTTGCTATACTTTTGCTACTTACTTATATGTAAACGGCGATCAGAGATAATGGGTGATAGTGGTGACCGTGATAATATTGTATGAAATGGGGAGCCGCTAAAATCCGGTGCGAAAGGGTTAAAATATATTAAAATGGTATCGTATCTGTATAAAGGAGTAAATGTAAGGTATCAGATAGCAAAGCAATGTGCGTAACCGTTAAGTGCTAGAAATAATAGGAAGAGAGGATCGTTAAGGTAGTAAGGTAGGTAGTTAAGGTTAAAGTATCCATTAATATTTATGACTTACGGTTCTTCCTTGAAGTAGTATAACAGCACAGTCGAATAATACAGTCTGACCCGCCCTTGCTACAATTGAGATTGTGGTGCGATTTGATTCAAAATAGGGTCCTATGATTCTCCCTCCCGAAGAACTGGAAGAGGAGCTGGCGAGGTACACTGGCTCAAGCAAAAGGTCATCTTCCGTGCTTGTGGAAAAAATTTCTCTCTTCCCTTTGGCCAGAAAGGAGAATGGTGTAGGAGAAGTTGTGCTCCCAATAATATACGGAGCAGATGAATGACTACTGTGAGGATGCGGATGTCGATGGGCAATTGCTATGAGATGTGGATAAGCGGAAGTGAGACTGGAAGCAATTGTCGTCGTGCTAATGGCCGTCGTCGTGGCTGCTGCTGTCGATGGAGCAGCAGTTGTTCCTGTGGTGACCAAATGGCCATGACTAAGAACCAACCTGGATCCATGGTGGCTTATCTCCGTCTTATTGTCTTGGCCTCGGCCGCCAGATGAAACGTCATTTTCCGTTCGATGATCTGAAACAGAAATTACATTCAGTTTAGTCAAGTCAAATCCGATTTCTTTTTCGTTTCATTCTCTTAATGGTTACTACTCTCAAATGAAAAAATGGACATTACCCTTCCGCATTCTTACTCTTACCACACACCAAAGATCAACACTATTATCACAACCGACAAAAAATCTGCAAAATCTTTCTTCTGACAACAAAATTCCCTTTGTTTCCGCATTCACTGCTTAATTTTCGTTTCAAGATTTTCCGCACCGTATTTATTTAAATTTTCGTGCTCAAAACTATTGTTCAGTTCTACTATAATACTAGACAAAGAAAATCAGTTTTCTACAAAGAGTGAAAATTGACGTTAAGATTTTCTGGCTTTGTTTTATTTCAAAGAAAACCGTCATTCTGACCATTGGTGGCCAGCACGCCCTGAAATTGTTAGAGGACGGAGGCAACGACAACTCAGCACATCTCTTACTATCCTGGAATCCTCACTTACTCTAATTCTACATATAACTGGATAACTGGACTGGAACTGGAAGGAAGCCTGCCCTGCCTACCTTCTGTAATTCAAAGTGTAAGTACATACAGTTATGTGTATATCTTATATACTTTCACCGGTTTTACACTGTATTCTTTCCAGCAGTTTTTCTGTTCTATTTCTATTCGTTCTCATCATAAACCTTCCATTACATTACGTTACATTACATTAGGTTACATTGTCCCATCATCTTCCCCAGTATCTTTCCTTTTGCCCTTTAGAAAGTTTCCTATGTATTATTAGGACCAGAACAGCCCAGGATAGTCCACTCCACACTGCATAATATATACTACTTATTTTACTTACGTAACTTAACTAATACTTATATGAGTCTAGATTCCGTGTATACAGACAGTCTAACACACATAATATACTTAATAAGTTCACTTCACTGTGCACTACTGTGACTGGAACTGGATTTTAGGGTTTTTATCTCTGACTTTTCTAAGCGACAGAACATCTACTCCTTCCTACAACAACTATGGTATACTCCATTACTAAATGTGGATACCATTATAATATAATATAAAATATGTAGCAAGTAAACTACGTAGATATGTACAGTGTACGATGAATGAAATGGCATGATAGTTTCTTTGCTATTACTACATATTATCACTAGACATGTGCTATTAGCAAAAGAGAAAGCAACTTTCTTCTTGGCTAGGGCAAGGCTGAAAGAGTTTATTTGGCTTGGCCAACAAGAAGTGGCCTGGTCTGGCCTGACTATTACCTTGGGTACATTGCTGCTAGTACATAATACGAATACGACTACACTAACTGAACTTAACTGTTCAAGTATAGTGGTCGTGGTAAGTAGTATAGGATAATAGCTACATAAATACTATTTCTATAAGTATAATAAACTATGTAATACGTGACATAGCGTATGTAGCATGTAATAGTAAGTATGGCACAAAGAGATCGGAGAAAGCAGAAGAGAAAGGAAGAATAGTGTGCACTACTTATGTAAGTATGTAGTGTGTTCCTTACTTTCTCTTCTGCCTGGCATGGCCTGGTCTGTCTGCCTGTCTTGTCTGGCTCCTAGCCAACTCTGACAATTGCCTACTTTGACTATTAGCTCTTTCAGCTATGAAAAGCCATACCTGTGTCCCAACAAATTATATCTTCCGCAATTCCCCAACATTATTTTATTTTAAGTTAAATTCCCCTTGACTTGAGTGACTAAACTTTCTCCGCTCTATATACTATACATATGTTTATATAATATAGTTTAATAAATATACAGTGTACTATATATTAGAATGCGTCAGCCAAAGCTTTTGTATACTGGTGTACTAAGCTTCGCAATTCAGAACGTGTACAGACAGGTAGGTAGCTGTAGCTACTTTTACTTTTAGTCGATTTGTATGTCTCTATTCTCTTACTCATTTAATAATGCAAAACACTAGCCAGTTTTGGTTGTTGGACATGCATAGTTTATCATATACTCACACTTACTTATTGCTACTTTACTCCTGTTCTGCTTCATGATACAAGATTGCAGATTGACGCTCAGCTCAGCTTAGCTTACACTCAAATAATTTAACTGCAAACGGTCTGGGTTCCCCGCCTGTGCTGCACTGCACGACTAAACTTACTATGAAAATCCATTTAGTCTCACATTCTTACATTTCTTTATCTTTCTCCACGTTCCACTGCCATGGCACTGCTTTCTCCAAACCTTCATGCATTATATATTAGCCGGGAAAAGGTAACCTGAACTAATGATATGGGATACACGAGTGGATTAAAATAGAACAATACATCTACTACCCATTTACGGAACATGTACACAGGACTATACTACAACACTTAGTGTGGTGGACTGTGGATGCCTATATAAAATGGGAGTCAAGTTGATGCTAAGCTGAAATATTCAAAGTAAAGAACCGATACTTTTGCATACATAGTACTGGCATCTTTAGCTTTGGTAGTTTTATTAAGTCCGGTGCTAATTTCTTTTGAAGGATTCACATACACATAATTTTTATATTCTTCTACTACTTAGTATTGAAATTCATAAATATTTTAAGTTTCGAAACTTTATTTTTATATCGCATATATTCTATATAGTACATGTCCAAATACTGAACATGTTGCGTACACGAATCTTATTTAGTACGTATCATCTTGAATATCTGTACTGTGGGTAGCATAGTTTTATATACTTAATATTGGCAAAATATTTTCATTATTCAATGTATCATGGAGGTTTAATAGCTTTCTTGTCTAACTCATTGAAAACTACACGTCGTGTGTTAATGTCAATGTTAATGTGTATTAAATATATTAATGTTAATGTCAATTGATGACATAGGCAAAAAATAATTTTGATGCATTTTCATAGATAGTGACGATTATTACGAACACCATACATACTTTAATACTTAGATGGATAATATTAGTGTTTCTATACTGCCTTCGCATCGCAATTTGTAATTACATCTGTTTATTTAATACAAAATACTTTATTATTAATCACCCAGAAAATATGCCATGCTTACAAAGTCTTACATAATTCAAAACAATTATTGATTTAAATCTATCAATTTTTTTTATCTATAGTTCAGTCAGTCATGTTACTCGAGATACATCAAAAATATATCTGTATTTCTAAATGTGTTTCTAAATTTTACATGAGCACAATTCCCTACGTAGGCACCCTATATTTTATAGTGAATGAATGCCTGAAGGAAATGGAGCCGAATGTCTGGCACTTTTGAAATTGTATGCTAGAAAAATATAGTCTTAAATCTTTTTTGTTTATGTACACTGTATCTCTCTTTTCGCTTTCTTGTATTTTGCTACTTTTGCTCTGTCAGTGACTAAAGACACTTAATGCATTTCTAACTGTTCGTTTTTCTTCTTTCTTTTAGTGGAAGATAAACATTTAGTTGAGAAAAGAAAGAATGGTTGACTCATGGCTTCCGGGAACTCGCTTTGAATTTCTTTCAGAAATTTGAACTCTACATAGTTCATGCTATGCAAGGAACTCTTAGAAGATACACACTATATTATATTTTATGTAAGCATGTCCATTGAAATGAGTAAAGGGATAGGCAGTGTATACATAAGTACCCAATGTTCTCCTTGTAAGCAAAGCTATTCATCTAGCCACTTTTTGTTAGTACAATGTTAGTGTTATATGGTACAGTAGCAGTGGCCCACTAGAAAGTTAAGTATGTATGTATACGTAGCACATTTATTTTTAATACTATTTCATCTGTGTACGAAAACTTTTTTTCTTTGGTTTTTTGAGGGAGTGGCGAAGTTGGGAAGGTAGCCTTTGCTACTTACTCACATCACACGATAAGACGTAACGTATTAATTCCATTGGAGAAAGCGGAGAAAAATTATGTCAGAGGAGAGACTGAAGAAAAGAGGAAAGTAAAAGTAAGGCAATTGCCTCTCCAGCTGCTGCTCCCGTCTCTAACTTAGGTATACATTGTCCTAACCTAATGCTTTGTATGTACATACTTATTTTTCCTTTCTACTTTCCACATTAAGGATTTTCCTTGTTTTCGAATGACTTTCTAGACCTTTCCCCCTTATGTGCTGTGCTTGCGCTACCTTTCCAACTTTTGCTAACACTAGCAGGATAGCAAATACATAATATCTTTTCATAATACTACAAATAATGTTAACTATCACAGCACCTTTGAATTTTGACGGAGAAAATACAATTTCCACAAAAATTTACATACACCACAACTGGAGGAACTATTCTTGTACCTTTTTACGTAGCAAATAACTCTATAGGACTACCTACATACATTTTTATCAAAACTTTCTAAAGTCAACTTTGCTTTTTCTGGATAGCCAATTTAAATGTAAAATTCTTAGCATTCAGGGAAATGGGAAGACAATATTACATTAGCTTCTCCTACAAAGAAATTCGACAATATTATTAAAAAAATCTCAATGCAAATTAGCATATTGAAAGTTGAATTTGTACATTCGGTGAATATGTATTAGCTTTGCAAAAATGACAAGGAAAGTAAGAAAAAAGTGAAGACAAGAAAATTTCGCAAATTGCAATGACTCCTAGTCTAATACGTAGACAATACCTAGGTATGCAAATTGAATTCAGCAGCACAAATGGCTAGCACCAGCTCCAATGGCGAATATATTGTTTTAGACTTTCCTGACAGTATTATATTGTCGTTAAGGTATTTTGTATAGCATTTATTACTTTGTATTAGCATTGGAAAAGTGAATTTCGTCTTTTTGGAAGCGAGAGACATGAATGACATAGATTTACATTCTATTTCTGAAAGTAGAAGTGCCTTCATATAAAATTCTATGCCCGTGTCTGCCAACATAGATATATAGTAGGTATTATAAGAAATTATATTGACATTACATTAGATTAGATCCCGCATCCGTAGCCGTAAGTAGTCGTAACATAACGTTACAGCATTAATGTACCTATATAGATAGTGATGGAAGGAATGTATGATAAATAATGTAATATAAAGTGTTCCTTAAAGAGGATTCTGGTGTGGCTGCATTATATTTTGGTTGATGTTATGTCATTCATTCCCTTTTTAGTGCTTTAGTTTCTTTAGTGTATGTACTACGTACATAAATATATCATATTATATTACTATGCATGTGTATGTACTTATTTCTAAGGTTTTGGCTAAGATTATTCCAGAGAGTAAGTAATATAATATGAGTTCAAAACGATGAGAATTGTGAGTGTGAGTAGATCGGAGTTAAGCTCTACTACTACTGTCTGAAGTGAACTGGAGAAATTTCTTAAGAACAAAACTAAAACTATGCAGACCCGTGCGGCACCTAAATGTCTGTAGTATTTCGTCGATGGCATGCATGTAATGTACATAGTGAGTAACTCAAGTAGGTACGGCGGAGAAAACAGAGGAGTCGAGTTCGAGTGTAAAAGAAAATAGTTGGGAATAGTACACTAGTACTAAGAGTAGGAGGGCTTCAACTTTTCCATGCACGGATAAAACGGACGATTTCCATATCCAGGCATACGATTTTAGATTTTAATGGGCAAAAGTTTGATATTCAAATTTCATTTAAGCTTTTTGGTCGATAAGTCGTGTCGTACGGAATGGGACTCGGTAGTGTAGTATAGTAAATATATGTAAGTGCTTCTAACATCAACTATGTACTTTAACTTGCACATTTTGGCCAAGACTTGCATTGCACTCGTTCACTCCCTTCATTTCTATCTCATCCTTACCTATATATATGCCATATAAATATAACTGAGAAACTATATAGGGAATTAATGTTCAAGCCAAATCTTCTTTCTTCTATCATCTATGTATACATAGTACCTAAATGTATACATATACCATAACTGTATTTTATGTATAACTAACTAGGTACATATACTTCAATTTAGATTGTAATTTTCCTTTACTTACCCCTATTTGTGCATACTAGATAATACCGTTCTACGTAGACAAATAGTTAGTTGTATTAGTAAATATTACTCTACTCTTTTATAATCCAGTATAGTAAACAATGCCACAGTATAAGACATAAGTCTAGACTTTATATAGATTTATAAGACGGCAGTAGCGTTGCTGTTGTTTTGCTTTCTTGTGTATAGCTGTATATCCAATATTTATGATATAAAAGTGCTACCCAAATCCAGGAACGAAATGCGAATAGAATATAACTACAACTATCTATTTCTAGCTAGACAGTACAGAAATACTAATGTGTGGCTAGAAGGCCATCATAAAGCAGTAGATTGAAGCAATACAAGTCAGAATAGGTACCTCTACATACTACTGGTTCCATAGAATACAGAGAATGGGAATCCTTTTTTTGGATTTAACAGTGTTGTGTGATATGGAAGATTGATATGAATGTGCACTAAAGTACAAGTCTTCACTATGTCTATGCATCTATTTATATTATCTACACTGTGCTACACAATATTTACCTTCTCCCCTGGGACTGAACCTAGGGACCTCTTACACCCACACTAACTACATAGTACATGCATTTTGCATTTAGTCAATTCTACTAGGCTTACCCTTTCACAGCTTACACGGTAAAACTATCGTACTTTGTGCTACATATGCTATGAAAAGTAAAAAAAAAAACCAAGATTCGGAACTATCCGGTCCCAACTTACAAGTAAAATTGAATTACTGTAAAACGCATTTAAAACTTTTTAAAGCCGAATTTAAAAATTTCGGAGAAAAAAAATTAGCAAATAAAATTGCATATCTGTAGATTATTAAAATACAATTCATTCTCTCATAATTCATTCTCTTAACAGTTCGTCTATACTATTTACAATTTACAATTTAAAAACGAAGATAGTACGTAGTATATTCTCCAATTAATACGGCATGGTTTCTCTAGGTTAAGGAAGCGGGCAAATATTCTGTAGGACATTGTGCTATTATTACCAAAAAGGATACAGTATAGATATTAATAGGTAGGTATATCTACATTAGTTTATATTATATATTATTATCATGTCTTGGTGGTGCTCTGTCTTCATACTGTGCTCTCTTTAGTTAATACTGCTTCAAGTAAAAGTCATATTATGCATCAGGCAGAGTAATGTGGAACTTGCAAGTAAAAGTAACAGCATAAAGGCCTGGAAATTCTGAATATATTTTTCTTTCAGCAAAACACAAAACATCATCAGATCCACCCTTGGCATTTCTCCAGCGTCATTTATGTGCAGAGGCATACCCCTGTGCCGTGCCTTCCGCACCGTGCTTTGTTACTATAATATGTTACATATATTCTTAATGTTATATATTTAATAGTTGTTTGCCTATAGTTAATAGCCATAGTCATATAGAGATCACTACAGTATATACCTACATACAGACTAGTAATGAAGCAAACCAACAGTCCGAGTCGGAGCAACTGCTTCTTCTAAATTGTTGATAAATCTTTGTTGCTTTCTCCTCGTATAAATATAAACATTAAGTAACTATACTATGCGTATATATTATTGGCCAATGACTCTTAGTATGTATATAACATTGTATATTTGTATATCTGAAGGGAAGCTGTCTGTGCATTTATTTCCTTATGTTGTTTGTGCTTTTTCTGTAGACTCGATGCTAAATGTTCCCTATCCGTGGACGATATTTTAATATGTATAGCTCCACTTCCAACTTACACGTTTCCACAGATAATGTCCACTCTATTACATAATATCCGACTTTTAATGCGTAGGAAAAACCTACATGTACTCAATGTAGATTACTTATTTGCAAAAGTTTGCTGGCTCTTGCGTGAATTAGTGCTTACAACGTTATACATACAAACTGGGAGGGTTCCTATATATGTATGTACTATTTAGGTAGTAAATAAATATACATACGAACATAACTGTACACAATTCAGTTGTCCTCAACTCATATATTATCACTGTAGCTTAACGGATATAAATTGCATACAGATACATATTTATTATAGTATAAGTATGCAGTGGTGAAGATTTAGAGTACTTTATTTAAGATTGATTTCATTTATTTTATATACATGTATAACAGCTATCATTCTATCTATAGATGTTTAAAGTACTTAATACTCGTGTTACACTCATACGAGTAATTCCCAATTTGCGATACATTATCCAAACTGAAGGGAATAAATATAACTAAATTGGGCACAGTACACAGGCCATTTGGCTAGCTCATAATACATAGTAATGTGCCTAAATGAAATATCTGTAGATACATATTTCGTTGAAAACTTTAATTAAAAACTTTGAAAATTGTAAACATATTATTATAATTGTATTTACTTTATTTTTATGTGTTAGCGTTTGTATTGGCTATCCGTTAAGGAGCAAACTGACCACTGAATTGGCTGCTTAATATCCATTTAGGATTTAATTTACATGAATTTATTTTTGATACTTAAATCTGCAGATGGGTATTTAGTAAAACTGTAGTTTACATTTTTTTTCCATAAACGTACGCTGGAGTAATCCATACACAACATCAAATTAAAACGTTGTGAATTTAAAATTGAATTTTTTATTAATGCCCTTAACTGTCCATACTTATAACCTTACTGGTGTTTGTTAAAAATGGAGTTACGAACGCCGACATAGTCGTATAATACCTATACCAAACAACTATAACGTGTTGTTGAATTTATTTTGAAAAGAATAGAGCAGGAGATTAGCAATCTGGATAAAATCTACATCATGAACCTCTGCTCCTTCTCTCCCAAGACTCAACCTTCATTTAGATTAGGTACCTATATTTATGTAGGAAAGGCCGTCCAGATGCAGACTAGATATATGAAACCAAAACCAAGCAAAGCAAGCACCAACAATTTAGCAATCGAAAATGCTTTTATATAGAAAATATTAGAGTGCTTTAGTTTCCTTTGTGTCTCGTCTCTTTCTGGTCGTAGCATTCATATACTACATAGTATAGTTCTACTCCGTACTACTAACTAAGTACCTACGTACGTTACATACTTTTACATATTCCTTTACTACTTTCTCCATTAAAGTACATACATAGTAAGCGCTGTGGAGCTAATTTATGAAAATGGGAAATTGGACAGAGTCCAGGGCGGTGGAGGAGGGAGAAAGGCATGGCAATGGCTTTATTCTTGTAGTTTATGTTCAATAAACTATGTACATACATTCGAGGAACATTAGCTTCCCCTTCTTTAATTCACCTTTTACTCCACCTTTCTTAAGCCTTTCTGTAGCAAGGATTCCTTCCGCTCATTTCTTTGCCTAAAGTTATAATACGCAGAAAAGGGGTAGCTATGCTTAAGCAGTACATAAATAGTGAGCTAATTGTGATGGTGAATATAAGTATAGCCATGCTCGTGTGAAACTACCGTTTAGTAAAAGTAAATAGCTAAGTGAAGAACTCAAGTGGCTTCCTTTGCTTATTGTTAGCTCTGGCAGTAAGTAGGCATGTCGTCAATTGGCTTGGTTTCGGGTTTCCCAAAAGTTAAACTCAAATACCCGCATTTTGTCTGAACTGAAGATGAGACGAGTCGGGTGAGAAATAAGGTTCGAAACAGAATCCCACGTCTCCTCTATAGTTTCCCTATTTCATAGCATCACACAGAATTCGTTCCTTCTTAAAGAAAGCTTATAAATGCTCAGCGAGAGAATGTAATAGAGAGACGAAGGACGGAATTGAGTTGATGTGATGTGAGTGAACATCTCCTGTGGCTCCTGTCAATGAACCAAGTAATCAAGTTGTCCCGAGTGCTTTTGTCTCGCTGTCTCCGCTTTTCCTTTAAAATATATAATACGTAGCTAGCTACCACCACCAGTTTTATCTTTATCGGGAAAATATACATACACACTCTATAGTTATAGCATACGCACCTTTATCATATTCCCTTCTGCAATTTATATATAGATTTTGTTTATATTTGCTTTCATGTTATACTGATGCTTAGGCCCTATACTAAGTAAAAGTGTAGATGAATTGCATTGTATTCTTACATGGCAAGGGCAGCACAAAAACTCGTTTTTCTGTGTTTCTGATACGTAAGTCTTTCTAGTGAGAGTGTGAGAGAGACCATCCAAAGCTTTTTTGTCTTTTTTCGTTCGACGAAAACATTTCATCTGGGATGGAGGTACTTACGTTAGGTACCTAAATATATCTCGGAGAAAATCCTGGTTGTGTGTATGTACTATATAGGTAACTGTGCGAAGCTATTGCTTTATTTTTTGCTCTGGTATGTACTATTGTAGGAGAAAGGTATTTATATTTATTTATTTACTTACTAAAAGTATAAAAGCAAAGTAAGGTAAGAAAGTAAGAAGAAAAGTCTATTATATTTGTTGTCTAGGGAAGTCAAGGAAGTCAATCCAATACATAGATCTAGCTGCCTAGTCTGTAAATAAAGTAAAGAATTGCTTGTTTATACCTAGAACCTTATGCACTTAAATATTTCCTTTACTATTGGATAGATAGATACCTATGCCGAAGTAAGTGACTGTACTATACCTTTCAAAGGAAGTGAGCACACTATTTTATATGTATCAACAAAAAACATTTCTTTTTCATCAAGTTTTTCATATGATATTCCACAATGAATAGGCATATATTTCTTTAGGTTAGTAAGTGCATCTCCTATGTGATGCTATTCTGAAATGTATTTATGTGAGTTAGTAGCATGTAGGAAAGTTTGTAAGTTATACTATTTTATTAGTAGACATCTACATATAAACTTCCTTGGAGATGCATGTGAGGATGACATCTATAGTAGATACTATAGCACAAGAGTGTTACATCTTACATCGTGTTTTATTGTCTGAGATGTCTGAGAAAGCTTTCCGTTCACCAAAAATGTATATAATATAGTACTAGTGACTGATAAATATATAGACGGACTGTTGTGTTGGTATCATTTATTGTATCAGCCAACAGCACATTGACTTTCTCCTTCGTCAGTTTCTTATTGGCGCTAAAACGATAGCTATGGCTTTACTTTCACCGTTTTAGTACACTTTCTTTTTGTGAGCATTGAGTTATGATGTTTTGATTATACGAGTACAGTTAGGATACACACACGGTGTTTATGAACAGTATTGTGTTGTATTCCTAAGTTGTATGTATTACTTAAGCATAATAAATGATCTACTACAGAATCGAAGATTTCCTAAGTAAATTTAACAAATAATCTCTCGCTTTCTTAATGGTGATTTAATGGTAATACTTTTGAAGGATGAAAGTTTATCATCAAATGTTTACTTGTACGTAGAAAAATCGGGAATCACTTTCCATATTTCATGTAAATGTGTTCGACTTTCCCACTAATATAAATATGGTAGTGAGATGAGATATGAGACATCCTGTAGTACTCGTACAACATAGATAGATTCCTATATAAATGTACGCCCACATAGAGTTTAAACATGAAAGTGGAGATATTTAGGTGTGTATTGGGAACACTAGTACATCTACGTATAATTCAACATTATTATACATATTTTCTAATATAATAAAGCTATATGTATTTACGTATGCATTATCCTATTGTAGAGATGTAGCATGTATAGCACATACCGACATAAAGAAGGATAGTCAAAGGGAAGGCTTAAGGACGTCAGAAGAGAAGAAGAAGCGAAGCAAGTAGGTATTAGTAGTAGCCATAACAAAAAGAAGCCTCTTAAGTGAGAGAAAGTGGAAGTGAAAGTAAAGAAAGCCAAGAGGGTTCTGTGTTGATATTGATGTGGATGGATGTTACGTTACGTCTAGCTTTGGAGAAGCAAGCTTCCCTTTAAACTTAATATAATGCCTCTAGTCCGTCCGTTCCGTTCAACATTCAAGGAAAGGTAAGGCTAGGGATAGACATAATGGAAAAGATTGAGTATAGCCACCTACGGTTATTTTCTGTTGTGTATTGTATTGTATTTCTATCTATATTGTAATACGTATGGTACTAGAGAGCTAAAGTAACTAGGGCTACTTACACAATGAACAACTTTGCTTTCTCCGCTAAAACTCAACTAGACTGGAGTCAAGTCAAGAGAAACGGGCTGAGTAGTGGCTAGATAGACAGAATTACTATCACTGACTTGACTTTCTCTTGACTCTACTAAGGATCTTGACTATAACTACACCTACTTACCTATATGGTTAGAAATTCTTGGCGTACCCTTCTATAGTTACTTTAGCTAAAGTAGTACAAGGATTGTACACAAAATACCATGCATAGTACCACACCAACACATTATAAGAGGAATAAATTGAGTACTAACATGGGAACACCTATAATTCTGTCTGCAGTGCCTTTCCCTTAGTATAATATATGTAATGTAGGTAAAGAGTGCAAACTAAGGGAAAGACAGGGGTAGTAGTAGTGTGGGCATAATATTTAGAAGCCTATGATGATGGATGTGGGTTTCGTGCAAAAGCCGCTCCTGCTCGTTTTCAATCAAGAAGACCGTTTCACATTGGCTCTGCCTAATGCGCCTTATTGCATGCATAAGGTATCAAGTGTATGATTTTTCACAGATCATAATGCTGCAAATGGTCCCATCTGGCCCATAAACCTACCAAGTAAATAGGTCTCTTGGATTTGGTGAAATTGAGATATGGCTTCCCCTCCTCTCTCTCAACACACAAACTTTCTTTCCACAATTCTCATTCTCGTGTCATTTCCTTCATATGTATCTACATTGTACTACATAAGCATCCAATCCAGCATCAAAAAAGTTCACTTGCTTTCCTCATGCTAGGATTCCATTCTCGACTCCCCAATGTATTTATGTGTGTTAGTTGTGTACACATTTTGTGTACATAGTTCTACTTCTACATACTTACATAGATATAATGTATCCACCTACTTACAGATACTCTACTCGTTTTATAATGCAATGTCTAAATATATGCTCTCGTGTCTTCCTTTCAACTTATCTGTATACATCTTCATGTGTAAGTGCATTACATAGTCAGTGTACAGCACAGCTTTCCCTCACTATCACTTTTCTCTAGTAAATGTATTCTATTATCCTATACGTCAACTCTCCTTAAATTTACACTACAGATACACCAGCAGAAAACGAAGTCACGTTATTATATGTACTAATACATATTTGCATGCACCAGCTGAAAAAATTTCTTTAGTCTTATTTTTATATAGATCCTGCCACTTCATAGTGATTAGTACAATTACAAAAGGACGAAGGAAAAACTGTGACGCATCTTTTTATAATAAGATATTTTAAGCCATTAATTCTGGGACTCGTTCTAAGTTTATTTTAAGTTGGATGTAATAATGTGTCACCAAAATGAGATATTATTCTGTAGTATCTGTAGAGTGTATTGTATGTACAATACTCACACCAGAAGCCCACCAACCAAGGCTACCAACGAAGCTCTTCATTGAACGATCCATACATTCTCACTTTGCTTCTTCCTCGCCTTGCTCTACTGCACTACATTGCGTAGTATGTAAAATGTAAAGTATGACACAATACAAAGAATAGATTCAAATGCACACAACACTACATTCAGATACAATGGTCCTGCCTATGCATTAAATAAAGTAAGTTGCAGAAAAGTCCTTCTTCAACAATCTTTTCTTCATCTTCCTCCATCTCTATCGTTTTTCTGAGAAAAAATCCTTTCTCCTTCCATGGCAAACGAGGACAAAAGAATGGAATGTGAATTTTCTCAAAAGTAAGCTAACAAACTCCAACGAGTTTTCCACTTTTACTATTTCTTCATATCTATGGAGAACCCAAACCCACTGATATAGTCCTGAAGGACTATACATCACATTGCATTGCATTGTTGCGGCAAAATTACATACAACGTCCCATGATTCTTAAGTCCATAAGTATGTAGATGCACAATTTACTCTCTCCTCATGGCATCGTCTATTTATACGGTATTTTTGTGAATAGCTCAAATGGGAAAAGTACTTTGAGTATTTAGGAATGTTATAAAGTGATATAGTCTCTACGCAAACTTACAATAGGTACCTATGCAAATACTTTCCTATACGTTCCATTACGTATATACAACCTTTTTTGAATTTTTATATTATATATAATATGGTAATATGTAGTATCTAGGTATTTACTCAAGTAAGCGTTTACATTTAAAGTGTAGTATTTTTACTTGGAAGAGTAAACATTGTATTATATTTAGATTATGTAATGCGTGTTTAGGAGATTTACATCAAAGTACGCACACAGACACGGACCATGATGTCTAAACAAAAAAGTTTCCCAGAATCATCAGAAAGCAAACCAATTTCGACATGTTTGTGATTTCATTTACGCAGCTGACTTACCTGTACTGTGTGTTTGTGTACCATTGGGACAAACTTCATACAAACAGTAGATGTAAATGAAAAAGTGGGAAAGCGTGTAAATAATAATGCTTTAGGTACATGTTGGGATTTGGGAAGGTATTTTATTCTACAACTACCCATTTACGCATAACTCGTCTCATCAGTATGAAAACACCAAAACTATATAACTATAATAGCAAAGTAAGAACAAGTGGAATGTGCCTAAGTATATACATATTATGTTTACTTTATTCTATGACTCTGGTCTTTCTGTACTTCTCGTCAGAACATTAAACTCTGGGAAAAATATTATTATTGGTTCATGCTAAAATGAAAAGCAGCGAAGCAAAGATCTGAGTAGAGTGTGTGAGTTTTTTGACATCGCTCGATTTTGTGCATCACTGATTTTGCCACTCTCTCCCTGTGAGGGTATTAACTTCCACAGTCGAAGTCTAGTCGTTTATTCAAACTAGATCTTTTCTTTCGACAGAAGTATGTACAGAAAAATTCTAATGTCGAGTTAGTAAGCATACTGCATGAAAATACATATTATATAATAACGGATCAGAAAGAAAAGGAGCTGTATACAAAACTTTGTTGTCATACAACCATCAAAATTTTAATAATATACTCAAAAAGCTATGTAGAAAACTTTTGGTGTGATTTAGCTTTTTAACTTCTTGTTGCAGTGACTTTGATTGCACTGAGTACCGAGTATTTAAAAGATTGTGCGTCCGAGTCAGGGGGCTTGATATACATACGGGTGAGGACAAAGGCCGGTCTCAAGTGCAAAAATCGTAAAATAAACGCACAGAT
>JAQFYC010003964.1:0-18817 GCA_034694165.1 Tomocerus mixtus | reverse complement strand
ACTCATCGTCGTCGCCGACTCCAGAAACGCCAGGATCCAATTCTTCGACTCCAATGGCCGCTTCCTTCGTCAACTCAGAGAACCATTCAAGTACCCACGAGGAGTCGCCTTCGATTCAACTGGTGAGTCTCTTTTCATATTTTAAATTACTTAAAGGCATTATTTGTTTTGTTTTGTTTTTCAGGGAATTCTATTTCATTACAAAATATACTAATCCCATTTTTCTCTTTCTTTGTTGATTGCAGGTGAGAATTTGTTCGTTTCCGACTTCAACCTGCACTGCGTCTTCAAAGTGGACCTCAATTCCTGGAGCTGCAGTCTTCTTTTGGACGACACTCTTCTTCGACGTCCTTCCGGACTCGACGTGGATGAGGGTGGCAACGTTGTGCTCTGCGACTCCAGAAACAACTCCATCAAGATCTTCAACTCATCGACTGGACAACTTCTCCATGACATCCGCTCCATCGGCAAGGACTCCTTCGACCTTCCTCTGGATGTCACCGTACTTCGGGCTGGACTCTTGGCCACTCTCGACCTCAACGGACGTGTCAGAATCTTTTAGTGATAATCGTGTTCTTCTTCATTTTATATTTGTCAACCGCATTATTGTTAATTTTTAGTTTAGAAGTAGATTATGTAGCATAGTATATGTATTTACGTAGCAACAATGTATTTAGTATTAGTTCGCATAGCTAGAAAACGTAGAGTAGAATTAGATATATTCGATTGTAATGTAGTACCCTTTTTGTTAGTATACTTATTGATAACTTCAATAATAATAATATTTTATTTCAATTATTTGTAATTTACTACTATTCGCATTAAGTAATCGATTACATCATTTGGAAATGTATGAATGTATATTTACATGTCAATAAAATCTCTATCTTAAAAATGAAATATTTTTTATCTTTAACGATTAGTCACTAATTATTTGCACAAGCATCAACATCATTCCTGCCTATAGTTTAGCACGACCATAATATTTATGCATAGTTATTTGTTGTAAAACGATAATTTACACTTGATAGTAGTTTTTCTAAGAAGTTGACTTTTCTACAAAAATCATGTGCCCTTTTAACTGATAGCCTTAAGATTTGTTAATTATATACTTATATAAAATTGTAAAACGTTCAATATTTAATAACGAACCAAGAAAATGATAAGCCATACTTCTACAGCGCTTTCTGTTTTATTATCCCATTTCTTAAAATCGATATTCAAAAACTGTATTATTTATTAAATTAGTTTATTCTTATTAATTATTATTTTCCGGTGAAATTGTTTTATAATCAATATTTGTGGTTTTCCATGTTCCATGGATTTTATTGTCATTTTTAACCCATTAGATATCAACATCCGTGCAATTATAATGCTATTTAATCGCCAAGGCCGTAATAGTATGCATTGATGAAGGTAAATCGGTTTGTATTCAGCATAGTAAAATTATTTCTTCAGTATATGTCAACTTGGTTTCCGTTAGCAATCATAATTGTCCACAGTCTGCAACCAGAGCCTTCTTAGCAGGCTGGCCAATGAAGAATGTTACGAGTTTTACGAGATTATCCATCACTTCCATCCCTTCTACGACTTTTCCAAAAGTCACATTTCTCTTTTCCCATTTAGCCAAGGGATGTACCAAAATAGCAAATGCAGAACTGTTATTGTTTGCTTTTCCTCCGTTGATCATATACACATCTCCCCTTGCAATGTTTTTCAATATAAAGTTCTCGTCCCTAAAGGTGCCTCCGTAAATACTTTTTCCACCGTAGCCCTCATTCGCTTTAATAGCTCCTCCTGGGTTAAGAATATTAGAATCTCATTATTATGCTGAGGGGATTTGATATTATACTTACAACGCGAATTGGTATTTTAAGGGAATTAGTTCTTTTGCGTATTTAACTAGCCCAACCAAATGAAAAAAGTCAAATCTCCCTGCTTGTTTTTCAAAAAAGGCTATGTCGTGGTGTAAAATGTAAAATGCTAAGGATGTAGCTAGATAGATTGTACTGTAGGATGTATAGGAAAGGTAACATGAAAAGGTAGTATTGGAACTGTGGATAATTAGCAAGCACTAATAAAAACAGATTTTAGCTTTTCACCTGAAAATCCGAAACCGACTGCTTTGGGAATTTTGAATGTGAACCCGTAAATTGGACTCCCTTTGTAGCCAAACCCTTTTTCTCCTGTGCAGAGAGCACGAAAATTCTCGGATGTCAAAGGCACAACGTCACTTCTTAACTTAATTATGATTCTACCAATTGACTTGGAGTCGAATGTCAGGTCCATAAAAACCTCGGGATTCGCATTTCCTACAAAATAATAAAAAATTCGTAACTTAACCATACAGTATAAGAATGCAATACGACATGCTTAACTATGTCCAAAAATGTTTAAATAGTATTTGTGATGATTGCATTTTTCTCCAACCGAAAACATGAAGTAATGAATTTGAATGACTTGGAATGTTTCTAATAGCAAAGCAAGATGTTTTCACTTTTGGCACATTTGTGTCTCCTAAGATTTGGGATTCAGACGGTCCTGGTATCAATTTCGTGCCAATCAGAACACGAATATTCCATTTTAGCTTAGTTTTCGGGGTCATAGCAGTATCAAACTGCTTTAATTGGTGAAGGGGTAGAGCAAATGGAAATTTGGCCGACCGTCCACTGCTATCTTCGATATTCTGAACAGGAAAGGTTGAGTGCAGTTTGGTTGCCTGAAATGTAGATACATAATTTAAATATCGTACACAGGAAGTATGTTGTTAAACACATTACGCAATATAATCCATTTCTATTCACTGGAGGATTCATACTTCAGTAAGTACTTCAGTAAAGATTCTAACCGTTAGATTATTTGAAAAATAAAGCTGGACAAAATATTGTCGGGAAGCTACTATATCTCCAGCCATAACACAATTCCAGGAAGTCAATAGATTGCAAACTTCTGACCCCGAATTATCTCGTTTACAGAGAAGGAAGAATATTTCCCCAAAAGCTTTGAAGTATACAGGAAACCAACACTGAGGAGTTTTAAAGTCCTCTAATTCCTGTGTTATATCCGCACAATTATCATTGACACCCGTAATTAAGTGTTTTTTCATGTGCTCAATAATTTCATTTTTCGAAATTGTTTCTTTGCAATCAAGGATATCAGAAAGCCCAAGCAAACGGCAGTAATCCCTGAAAAATTTAACACCATGTAATTACTTGCTACCCTAATTTGATTTAATAGTGCTTTCTTAAACATAAGAGCAGAAACGCAATTGAATTAATATCAATTGATGCTTTTAATTAATTTACATTACTTCAACAGACATGTGAATGTGATTTTAAGAATCTGAAAATTTACTTAAATAACATAATGTGACATTTTATTTTTAGCTATTTAAACAAATATTTTCCATGGTATGGCTGTAATTAAATTGCTAGTTGAAAAACTTCAGAAATGCTTAGGTTACCTTGATCCCTTTCCATCCGTATCTGAAACCTTCAACTGTGCCATATTTTCAGCCAAATGTTCTCCCAAGAGACTTCGTATTGGTTTCGTCGGCATTTTTTCTCTGCACAGTACACATTCCTCAAGGTGTGGTAAACAGCTGGAGCAAATAATATGGCCATTGCTACACTGATAAATTGGAGAACTGGGAATATCATAACAAACGGGACACTCAATGCTCTTTAACAGCGATGACATCGCCATTTTCTAAATAAATATGAAAATTATTATTGCAACATTTACTCTATTAGAAGATTATCTATACCACACAATCAGGTCGTGGGATAAAGCAAAAGTAAGGTAAGTAAATGGAAACAAAAATTGTGTTCTAAGCTACATATTATGTGATGTATATGAGGCCGCTGAACACAGAATATGTTACAATAGAAAATTATTACCCCTGGACGGTGGATATCCAATTAGTTATTAATGTTCTTAACTGCAACTTCAGATTAAGACATAATTAATGAAAATGTAACAAATATTTATATTTATTAGTTATAAGGTTAAATTAAAAATTTAAATTCTGTAATTGAGAGATATTTATAGAGTTCGTTTCTCAACAAGGAGCTATCTGTAATAAGACAATGGGGAGGTACATTAGAAATACACCAAGTAAAGACTTCAATGGGAATGCAAAATAATTTAATGTAATTCTCTTTGGATCAATGTGTCATATAGTTTTGAACTGCACTCGAGCCGAGTACCGAAGTCCCGAAACAATAAAATATCGACTCAGTTTACACTTCTCCAAGTGTTCATTCACATTATACTTTTGTACTAATAAACCCTATGGCTGGATAACATAAACAACAATAGTGTCTACTAAACAATTGTACATATTACTATTATAGTAACTTGGAAAGTTGATATGCCCGAGTAGGAGTCATGAATTACTGGCATTTAGATTTTAGCTAGTATATTATAACAAAAATAGAATAGCAGGCAAACCTAATCTGATCTGATACTTAGAAAAGTATTAACTACTATTTATACGTGCACATCTTTGAGTAGTGGGGTAGCAATAAGCAATCTTACTTTCCATTGCACAATATCTTTCACTACAGTATACACGAAAGGAGTTCCGTACCAAGAAGTGCCATAAAATATTTTTGCAACTTCATTTCCTGAGTGTAATGTTACACGTTTAGGAAAATCATAATAATGCATTGCATACCTTATTGATAAAAATTGTACGCAAGCATTCTGAAGAGATGAATTTGTTTAATCTGAAGATACGTTGCATTGTATTTAAATAATATTATCACACAGAAAAGTATATAGCCATAGAGTTGACTGGTAGAAAAATTGACTTGTCTCCATATATTAAAAGTAAAGTATTTAACATAAAATTATGATGTTATACCATTCTCCTTATATCTGTACTTAATGCAAGCCAAGACACAGAAGAGTTATACTTATTTTTGTACAACAATAAAATATAAACAATTGCAAATTAGTATTCCTTAGGTATATTATAGTATTCATTAAATGCTTGTTCAATACCAGCATTATAGTATTTTAATGAGATGTCACCCACTAATATAAATTATGTATGGATTCTTTCCAATAAAATATGCAATTGTTTTGAAACTTCAAATTCTATTCAAACACATTACTGTATGAATTCTGAATTATCTATCTAATTCGCGTCATAATAATTACTTCGATAACCTTGATAACCTTTAGTGTATTACATGAATAGTTTTATAATATACGATTGACTTGAATTACATTAGAACTATATCATATTATGTTTAAAATTTTATATATGTGTGAGCGTAGCCAACAGAATGCAGAGCAAATAGACTTCGGTATGCAATGTTGTATGTAGTATCTAAGTATTAGCGTTACACAGCATAGTACACACACACGTATTTATACATGTGTGTCTCGATCATTTTTCACCCTATATCTATAGCTATGTACATAGTAGTAGTAACCCCATCATTATAAATATGAAATCACATATTATAATTTAATATTTCTCCTCAAATAGATATGCATAGTAAATGAAATATTTCGTCAAATACTTCTCACGCTTATCCACAAACAATAATGAACTAAAAAGACATCCTATCTCTTTATATCTTTAAATTTAATTTAATTCACCTTCAAATTAACATTTTTTATTATGGCGCGACGTATTGAATATTTTCGCTTTTCTATATTTTTCCTGAAAATATTGAAATGTTAATTGAAAGCACTTGGGTCAACTTATTGTATGTTGTCACACCATCGTTCATTCACTAAAATAAAGCATATCCACTAAGAGTTGATAGAATAGTGGCAGAATCTATGAACTTATATCTCATTGATTGGCAGAATATATAGATGCATGAGTTACATAATTATAAAAATTGATAAATAGGCAATAAAATGCAAACCTGCTTACATATTTATTAGTAGATGGATAATCTTACTTATTAGTAGGCACAAACAACTTACATAAGAATCACTCCAGACTCCAACTCATTTCTGCTCTATTCAGTTTATTTTCAAATTTTTTAAGATTTTTTGACATTTTCCCACTTAATTATTTCATTTGTTTTAATTAAGAAGACCCCCTTTTATTTAATCAGTCAAAAGAGCAAATAAAGATGGACAAGCTAGTATGTGTGAAAGATTTTGAAGAAGCTGCATCCGTGGCCCTTGACAAAGGTAAATATGAATACGTAAAGTCTGGTGCTGATGACGAGTATACGGTCCGAAACAACCGACAAGCATTCAACCGGTACTTATTGTATATTTACTAATTAACTGTCAGTCACAAAAGTTATATTTGATGTATATTATAAGTTGGAATTTTTTCAAGGTGGTTAATTCGTCCACGCATGTTACGGGATGTTAGTCAACGAGATACGTCCACTAAAATTCTGGGGAAAAGACTCCGGGTACCAATCGGGGTGTGTCCTATGGGATTTCAGCGAACTATCCACCCAGACGGAGAAGTCGCTTCTGCGAAAGGTGAACCTCCAAATACATTTCAAAACTTTATCGTCAAAGTTTCAGTTTCAAATGTTACAAATGCAATCTCGATAAAGAGTAATAAATGTATTAAAAATGCCTTCACTTTATTATTACAATTGACAATCAGGAGGAATTTCTTATTCAAATTAATATTAC
Source organism: Tomocerus mixtus (assembly GCA_034694165.1). Classification (NCBI taxonomy): domain Eukaryota; kingdom Metazoa; phylum Arthropoda; class Collembola; order Entomobryomorpha; family Tomoceridae; genus Tomocerus; species Tomocerus mixtus. The sequence goes on along the minus strand of JAQFYC010003964.1, from coordinate 12,190 downwards.
GTCAGAATTACTGTTTTTGGTGAAAGAAATACTAAAGTATATAAAATTGGACATAATGTGCTGTATGGTAAATGATAACTGTCTGCAAGTAAAGAATTAGTTTTAGCCTGTTATTTTACATTTATTTGTATACTCATTAGTAATATACTTATCCATATTAATAGCGGTGGCTGCTGTTGGAGGCATATTCACATTAAGTCTGTTTGCTACCTCAAGCATCGAAGAAATCGCTGCTGCAACTCCAAATGGGCGAAATTGGTTTCAAATTTTTATGCACAAAGATAGGTGAGAATTTGATTGCAAATAGTTATTTCATGGGCAATTTTATGCTATAAATAAAATGAAGCAACTCCAACTTCAGGACTATCTATTCTACAAATTCTCTTGTTGTGTTAATTATATTACTTAGAGAAATAACGAAGAAGTTGCTGAAACGGGCAGAAGACGCTGGTTTCGAAGCCATAGTCGTCACGATTGATGCTCAGTATGTCGGAAAAAGAAGGCCAAGTAAGCGGAATCCATTTAGTTTTCCGGCTCACTTAAGGTATTCAATTTAACATTTACTCATATTTTTGTAAATTGCGAATCTCAAAAATAGTAATTTTCGCGTTAATATTCCACAGATTAAAAAATGTTTTTCCGGATGAATCCTCCACATCCTTAGATTTTGATGAATTGCACTCTGTTCTTGACTTTGGATTAAAATGGGAAGCCATATCTTGGCTCAAAAGGTCAGTGTGCCGAGTTGGCAGAGATTATCTTTTATGTTTGTTACGTAACTACTAATAGCTGCATATTATAATTATAAGTAACTATAATGACTACACATATTCGTGTAGCTATATATATGGCAATTTTACATATCTGTATATTAGGTTGTGTAGTTGATCTAAATAGATACACTTGGCTGATATTTATTATTTAATACCTCTTATGTCATATTTTCGTTAAGGAATTTTTTCCTTATGCTAATAAATGGTGTTTTGAAGGTCAACGAGATTGCCAATAGTAGTTAAAGGAATCCAAACAGGAGAGGATGCTGTGCTGGCTGTTTTGCATAGAGCTGATGCAATTCAAGTGTCAAATCACGGAGGTCGTCAATTAGACACCGCATCACCTACAGTATGTAATGTACCACTATTAAATATTTGTTCATTCATTTCATGTTACAATAATATGTAAATTATAATTAGGGAGTATGACGATATTTCTTTGCGAAAGAATTACATGAAAATGAACAATATGAATTACATAATTAGATATAATTACATTCAAAAGTAATTGCTATATAAGCAATCGTATATTTTCTTTAGATTAATGTTTTGCCAGAAATAATAGCTGCAGTAGATGGGAAATGTGAAGTGTACATTGACAGTGGAGTTACCAGGGGTGGTGATATTTTCAAAGCTTTGGCCATCGGGGCAAAAATGGTACACTCTCATAACATAATAAATAGTAGTATTTATTATAATTTTATGTAAGGTGTCCACTGTAACAAATTTTTAGGCTTTTGTGGGGCGTGCTATGATATTTGGGCTTGCTGTCAACGGAGAATCGGGAGGAAGGAAAGTTATGGAAATTCTCAGAGATGAACTAGATTTAGCAATGGCACTATCAGGTAAGCCGTAACTTAATTATATAAGCAATAGGGATATTTTCGACAAGAAAGCTAACAAAATTGTAATTTTAAGGTGTGAAAAGTGTGGATGAAATTACAAAGGACTATGTAGTTTATACTGGACCCCAAATATCAAAACTATAAAAATGGAATTCTGCTACTCAATTTGCTCAATGGATAGCAACGCAAAAGGTTGATATATATTTACGAAACACCTCGTAAATACTATTAAAACTTCACCAACAAATCATAAACCGTAAATCTTACGAGCATTTATTAAGTATTTAGTTAATTGAAATATATGACTTTTTATTCCCTGTTGCAATACTTGTTAAAATTTTTGCAGTGGTGTTCATGTGACCAATTGGCTTGCTTAATTCTTGTTTATCATAAGAATCCTGTAGTAAAATGCCACTCAGGATGCTTATTGAAATGTAATTTAAATGTTAAAATTCAATTCTACGTCCGTTGTCTCAATTTCTGAAAGAGAGATAGAATTTTATGATTACGTGACACATCCGTATGCAAAAATGCTTTCAGAAAAATTGATTTTATGTTTATGAGCCATGTTCCATATAACTTTGTTATATACATATCCCGCTGCAATATCTGTTCCATACAAAACAAATAAAGTAGCCTTAATATTTTTAATAGGTATGCAATTCAATACAATACAAAACAATAAATTACAATCAGTTGCAATATAGTATGTTTAAATAGAATACTTCCTTATATAAAAAGAATGCAAAATTCCCTCAATAAAAGTGAATACTATTACTGGATACATTAAACGTGTTAACATGAAGTCAGTTCACTATACATAAGTGATTATGATTCGTGCATCATATTATCACATAATTAGGTTATTCATGCAATGAATGTCATCGGTGCGTTTTTGCTATTCAGTGAAATAATAGTAGTGTAGCACAGAATACGGTACTGTTCCTGGAATTACTCATTTGTTGACAATCTGCATAAAATGCAGAAACCAGAACACATGTTTGTTTGCTATCAACCTTTATTTAACAGATACAAGAGCATTATACCAAACATCTACATGCAATAATTAGGCAAACTGCAGTATTATGCAATTAATCTCCATAATTCAGTACTATACAAACATTTAACGATTAATTTAAAAAGGTGGTCATTGAATACGCATTACAATTCGCTAATAAAGAAATAACGACGATAAAAATGGTGTTACTCAACATTCAAAATTCATCATGAGTATTTTGCATTTTGAGGCATTAGCCACAGCTCTTATTTTGATTCCATGTTTATCAGTAAGCAAAATTCTCCGAGTGACCGATGGGGAGTATGGAGCCCTTTGTGATGGAGTTTACGATGATACAGCAGCGTTACAAAAGGCATTTAACGCCGCCGGCAGCCAGGACATTGTCCAGTTTCCTCAAGGCAATTGTACATACTCAAAAGTATTGGAAGTGAAATCGAAAGAAAATTTAATAATTGAAGGAGCTGGTCAAACTGGCAGTGTGTTAACTGCTCAAGATTTCAACCATTCCGCAATATACATCTTTAGATGTAAAAACATAACTCTTAGATATTTTCGAATAGATTCCCCAAATTCCTTTACACGGTACGGTGAGCCGAGCACATCTGGAGTACGCATTGAAAATAGTGAAGATGTGACAGTGAAAGCAATAACCATTTGGAAAACAAGTTCTGCCGGAATTTTAATTCATAACAAATGCAAAAGTATTCGAATTCTTCGCAATCAGTTTTTAAATACCTGGGCGGATGGTGTCCATGTTAGGGATACAAGTCAGGTGCTAATTCAATATAATTATGCCCGTGAGACTGGGGATGACTCGTATGCTAGTGTGGGAGTAATTCCGAACCGAAATTCAGATATCCTAATACTGGACAATATTTCTGAATTTTCTAAAGCATCTGGAGTGACAATTGGTGGGTCGGAGTCCGTAAAAGTGCTTCGGAATAACATTTTTCGCTCTACTGTTGCTGGAGTTCGAATTGAATCAAATAAAGGTATTTATAATGTAATGGGGGATAATGATGTCCTCATTAAGGATAATGTCATTCGGGAGTGTCCATTAAATGAAACAAGAGGACATGCACCAATTCTCGTTTACAGCAACTTTTTAGGAATACACAATGTACGTTTGGAAAACAATACGATAATTCAGCCATTCGCGAAACGAGCCGTTAGAGCATTTGGAACAGATACTGGATTCGTTAATGGCTTGTATATCTTCAACAATAGTGTTGCAGGAAATTATACAGGCTTGGCAAATCAAAATTGTATTGATATTAGTGGTAATGTTACGAGAATCTTTTACAAGGGAAATTCGTACAATGGCGGACCGTGTAACAAGTGGTGCCGTCCTAAATCCAACCCAGATTGTAATAAATGTATGAAAATATTGAAATAACTTCAATTTTGTCTTATTCAAAAATATATTGTTTAATTATTATTTTCGTTGCCGTTAGTATTTTCTTATTATTGTCATACCCAATTCATACGTAGTGAATAATTTTAACGTATGTAGAATGTGCATTTTTTAATGAAAATGAAATTTATATATTTGTATATTCAAAAATTCGTATAATAACTAACATTTAGTAGTGCTATTTCTTTATTGATATCATTTTTCATATATTTTTAAAATTGCGTGTTATTCGCAATTATTTGTAAAATTATGCAACATAGTTAGTGTATTTGATCTAATTTATTTTATCTTTTAATGCTATTGAGTATAAAATAATACGAGCATTTTAAATTGTATAATTTGTTAAAGAGGATTTGATTTGCTCTTAATTCTACTTCTTAGCAATTAAAAGTTTGACTGTCCAATAAAAAACTCTAGCAAATGATTTTAAAGCTGTTAATCTGTCAAAAATATAGAATGAGGAAACGCTAACCCTAATTAATCTGCAAGATTGAAACCTTTTAGACATTATCTTCCTTTCTTTACTGGGTACGGAGTTTAACAAAGCGGAATTCAGATTTAGACGCCATGAAGTAATCATCCGTTTTGCTGAAATATGAAATTTCGTATTTGTAGAGTAAACAGAAATTTGGAAGAATGACAATATCAAAACGGTTAATGGCATCATTATAAAATTACGTAGCGGAATCTTCTTATAGGATCGGATGCTCTGGAAACATAAATAAATGTTGAGAACAGTTACCAACAACTTCTGAATGGGAGAGATGAAGTCAGCCACACAACTGTTAAACGCATTGTTAATAATCTGCAAGCAGCGGTAGTTGTGTAGAACATGGGGAGGTGTTCTTAAAAATTCTTTCGTGTACGAGTTGCTTTTGAATTTGGAATACCTAAAAATAACCACAATTATTTAAAGTATTTGCATAATTTGATAGTTTGACTTAAATTTTAACCCATACAATGCAGTTATTATGATATAAATGGATAAAACAATTCACAAAACCAAATTTTAAAATTGGACATTCCTCCATTACTAAGCTTGTCAGATTTAGCACAATATTTGATGCAGGGCTAAGCTTATTGAGCTCAATATTATAGGTACTTTTGTACGTAACACATAAAAAAAATGCTAACATTATATCAATTCATAGTGTAATATTGATAAGATCTTATACGACTCAATAATAATGCACCCAATATATAATTTTTTACAAAAATATCAGTGAATTGCTTAAAAACATTATCTTGGCAGTCAGCACGATTTTTAGTATTCTGTTGCATGAATGTCCAAAAAAAGCACAAATTGTTTTTGATTGAAAATCCATCGGAATGGCATATTCGTTTAAAAGTTTTTTGGGTATAAAAATTATAATTTGGCTAACTCGTAAATGAGTACCTGCAAATGAAAGTTAGCTTTGACTTAGTTATACTAATACTACGTAGGTAGGTACTAGAACTTACTTCAATTGAGACGTAAGAGATATTGTAATATATAAATACACGGTGAATGAAGTCAAATAAAACAAGACAATTCCCCAAGCATTTATGTACATCCAAAACTGCAGGATAGATAACAATACTTTCACCCAAGTCATTTGTCGTGTTTCTACATTTGGAACTAAAGAAGACAAAAATCTAATGTCCCTTGGATTTTTTAAGTACACAATGGTCCCAATTGTTACGTGAATAACTCCACAGACGGACAAAAACCGTAAAAGACTTTCGGAGCCGTTGTTTCTCTCCTTGGCTCCTTTTATGTAATATTTTCCTGTAAAATTGAAACAATATTAATAGCATATTATACATCAAAAATATTTTGTTTACTTAATAAATACAATTTTTCCAGTACTTACTTTTGCAAGACAGGAAATACTGGATATATTTGTTTGTGAAATTCAAAATATCAGCCTTCTTCCAGATTGTATTGATATGCAAAACACATGGAAATAGGAACACGCTTATCGTAACAATATGAGGGGTTAGAAGGGCATTGCTTTCATTGTCTATGATTATAGCTTGAATCAATCGCCCAATCATAAATAGTGTATTGAACCAAATGGCAAATAGGCCAAAGTACCACAGCACAATGTGTGCCTTCCCCTTCACAAGAATTAACTTCTTGTATTTAGAATTCCATGTGTAGGGAATTGATTTACTAAACGAAGAAAAACTGAATAGTACATCAAATATTTTCAAAGTTTTTTCATTCAGCATTCCGAAACTGCTTTTAGGAAAATTAGAGATTAGTAAAAGTTTCTCAAACAATAAACCTAATGTTAAGTATATTTTTTATCAATGGCTATATAATAAATTTCAGTTTAGGGACTTTTCTGAAATCCTTGTGAACTTTAAAAATCAGTTTTGAAATCCACACAAAGTTCTTTAGCACTGAAAAGTTGGACAAACTAAATTATAATTCTTATTTGTTTAATGCGTAGTTATCCTTAGTCATTTTTATAATTTTATTACTAATACATATACTTAAGAGGCGCAACCCGTCAACCCAAATAAAACAACAGATATTGATGTCATTCTTCCATTACGAATACTATTCCAAAAACTGAAGCAATTTGCTAATGCTTCATGTTCAAGTTCACTGAATATTTTAAAGGAGTTAACACATCCTTGAGGAAAACAATTTATCCCAATACATAATATCTGTATTTGCACTTAGGAGAAAAGACGGAATCAAATCCAATGCACGATTCTGTATGTATTAAAACACGCAAAGTAATATCACAAAGCTTTTAATATAACACTTTTAAGTTGGCAGTTGGCACTATTAGTACACGACAAATCTGTTGGAAATAAACCGTGTACAAATTCAAATATATTACGTCTAAAACAGATGAAGCCACATTAAAGGGTTGTTTTGTCAGCAAATGCGATTTATAAACCTTGTAATATTTGCTATCACCACCTATCATCTTCAGGTGCATTAAGAATACCGACCTAATTGTTTATTCTTTAGGGTTTCGGATTGGAATTGTTTAAATGTTGAACCATAATTTAAAAACCTTTTTGAAAGGATAGAAAATATAATAGAAATTATATAAACTATATGCTTTGTTTATTTTAAAGTGCCTACTACCTATCTATATCAAAATCCTTATGCCTTAGACATTCAGCATTATTTTATATAACTAAACAGTCAGCCAAAATTTAATTTTAGCAAGGAAATGATTTGAGAAGCTCTTATCGCTGTCATGTCAAGAGTTGTGCAAATTATAGACACAAACCTTTATATTTTTGAGCAGGCAGTTATTTACAACACGATGTGTTTCCTCATCATACAGCTAGGTTGATGATAACTAATAACTACTAAGCCATTATTGTTGATAAAATTGATGTGACACAATAGGTTGATACAACAATATTATTGGTGATACTCTTATTGGGGACAATTTAAAATATATAGTAGTAGGTATGTACATGCTGAGAAATGTGGTGTAAATAATGATTGTAAAATACAAGTCACGGTTAGCTGTGTGAATAGTAGCTACAAGAATATATATACAATGTATTTATTTTAAAAGTAGTTAACTATTAACAGTTAACTGAATACGGTATGGTGTTTAGTCTAGCTAATATATATTGTATTACATTTTATTCTAGCAAGGTAAAACGTGTGCATAATAAATAATAATATTTAATATTTTAGTCCTACGCATGTAATTACCTAAATAATAAATTTATTTATTTTGTGCTATTATAGGGTGAGACTGTATGCATATAGCAATAAGGAAGCAATAGCAATAATAACTACAATTATGTGAAAACCCTAAAGACTTATAGAGTCAAGGCGGCCAGGAAATCCAGAAAACAATGAATATCCGTTACCTCTTCCACCCAAATTATCATTAAACATTTACATGCGCGTCGGACAGACAGACAGACACACAAAGTATTCTAATTCTATAGGTATAATTACCTACTAGTGATGGGCTCGGATCAAATCGATGCTGAGAGGAAAATATTTTCTAATAGGAGAATCGAGATTGGGCTAGCTAGATTATTCCAAAGCAGAAGCTTGACAGTTTTTTCGATTTTCTGTTGAACGATCTCACACTGCGAATATGTTCCGACATTTAAAATCACGATGATTGCTGCAATATGTAACAAATATGTAGGCCCAACACGAGTTTTCGTTTTCAATTGCTACAGTAGTAGTACAGTATGATTTCCAATAATTGGATTAATTAGCTATATCTCCATTTCTTCAGTAGATATCGTATTTTTTGTTCGTTAATGCAAATTTGCAAAATATTTTGGAATATAGTAACGACGAAAACGTTCTAAATTAACTTAAAACCGATGTAATGACAGAATTACAATTATTGTCTACTTTGCTCTAGAAATTGTTAATTTAAATTGAAATGAATTCCTCTGAACTATAATATAACAATTAAAAATTAAAGGCAGTCCTTTAACATAAGCTCAATAAAGAATAAAGTAGCAACATAATACAGTAACCAACCTTACAATACAGCTCACAAGGCATGTTGATCATTCTTTCAAATAAGAAATTGCTTTTCGTGGTAGCGATAAACAAATAAATAACATAACATGAAGTAATAGTGAAAAAGTGTGGGCGTGTATAAATAAATGCTTTTAAAAGTATCCAGCTATAAAATTCGATCAACAAATTATAATTTACTTTAAGTGGCGACAACGACGTAGAATATCTCAGTTTCTCGTTAAATATTAAACTAGGTATTTTTGAAATTCAAAAAAAAATCGGAACTTTGACAAAATATGTTTCTGTACGTAAGTAAACATCCGTGTTCAAAATTAAGCAATTATTTAGCAGAACGTCGGCTTTTGATATGTTGTCCTAAAATGCATTCATAGGGTAGTCATGCACTTAAATACCAATATTACGAGTAGGCATTTTAAATTATATGTTTGTAAAAACTACATTACATTATAATACAGAATCATTGAGGATCATACTTATTGCTAACCGAACTCTTAAAGCAAATATCAAATCTAAAATACTAATACTGTAATTTTCTAGCTCTTTAGTACTCGATCAAAATATTTGGCAAACATTACTCAAATAAAGTACATATACTCACTTAAACTTATTTATTTTACCTCGTGGCGCCTACAAACAAGTATAATTTCATAAGTCGTACTGAATGTTTACAAAGAATTATTAAAATTCGGTTTCACTTTTCTTACGATAAATAAATATAATTCCATTATTATTGTACTAAGTATACATAATAGTATTTCCACGTAACGTAGTGGACGTAAAACAATTGTATTTGAGTAATAAAGCTGTCATACTTATTGTTTTGTTAAAACATTTCCACGCTGAGCTCTAAAATATATATCAAATAGTTTTTTACTATAGTTATTTTACTAATAGTTAAAAACTAATTTCTTTTTATTTAAAAAGTTAGCCCTGCCTTCTTTCTAGTCAGTAACAATAGTCAAAAACACAAACAATTCACAGCAAACACTTGGTACTGATCCTTTACTCTAACAACATTTCCTACGGACGGATGGCTTGTACTATTCTCCCGACCATACTAGGCTAGTCGGACCGTAGTCCGTATTTTCGTCTGCTAATATTATTTTTGACACGTAGAATCCGAATTTCGTCTTTAAAAAATCCCATCGCTACCGGTTCTACCCGAATTCGGGTAAAACCCAGAATTTCCGGGTTTTCGTTTATTCATATCGGAATTGGTCCGACTAGCCTAGTATGGTCTGGAGAATAGTACAAGCCATCCGTCCGTAGGAAATGTTGTTAGAGTAAAGGATCAGTAATGTGATAGGAATTAAAGCAAGAGGTCAGTAGTTACAAGTTGTAACTTCCAACTAAATCGACTACGCTAAATTCAATGGGGACATCAAAATTATGAATTTCCTTTACTTCTCATTATCAATTTTTACCTGTTCGCTTTCGCTATCTACTCGTATTTACACAGACTTGCAAAACTTGCAATGCTTTATTATATTTCTGGTAAATTACTATATACTATTTGGAGTACAGTAAAGTAAATATTTGGGGTAAAGTAATTATTTTTGGGGTCCCATTAAACATAAGCCAATTTAAAAATACTCCTAAACAAGTTTTGAATGATCCTAAAATAGTGTCCGCAATGTTTTTTCTACATGACTGAAAAGCACGAACTTTTGTTTTGTGCATTAAGAAACATAAATGCTAATTGAACGTAAAAACAAACTTTATTTTTGAATAATAATTAGAATGGAACCCAACAGAGATCCAATCTATTTACTTACTTATTTATAATTAAGCAATTCACTCCAATTATTTACAGTAATACTTCTGATTCTTTTAAATTTAAGCATCAGCACATTCATCAATTGGTTGGTAAGGTTCTGTAAGTTCTGGATACGTTACATATAAATTCGCGTCCTTTGTTTTACGAACATTTTTTACGACACAAATATTGACGTGCTCTCCGTATCGAAGTTCTTCTTGTAATCTTGTTCTGTTTTCAGGATTCCAGTCAATCATTGTATTCAAAACTTCAGTATATGTTTTTCCAGCCATACTTTCTGGAGCAATTACAATTGGGTCGATCCCACTAAACAATATAGAAATCAATTAGATCTAATGTAATTAGTATTTTCAATTTAGATTTCATTGGTTAGTTCTTTTTTAGGGGGAGGAGGAGTTTTAAAGCGCCAAAGTTGGCTAGTTTGTGAAACTTACGGTGCCATCTCCCCAATTCCAAGGTGCTCCATGAGGCGAGTTTTCACTACTTCACTGCCACACTTTTCCATACCGACATCCGGATAGTACCATATAAATACATTGCACATTTCTTCAGTTGTGGACAGTCCACCAATAATAGAACCGTTTGTCCACATACTGTCATAAGTGCACTCTGTAAAATATAAGGCAATATAATTCACAATCAAATATCACCAAAAACAACTGTCTTTGCAGTCAAAATTTTTACAATAACACTATCGTTTAAAAAAATCAACGTTACTATAGCGTAAAAAGAGCTTACAAAAATGAACCCGTTTCATAAAATAGTTGGAATTACCATAAGTTAGTTGGTCCCCAGGAAGAACTGTTCTCTCCTCAAGTAATGGCCTATTTTGTTGATAGTCAAAGTTGTAATTATCATCATAAGATATCCATGGGAGTTCTTCATTTCCTCTAAAGTGTCGCAATTTCATTTTTCTGCCTGCAAAGTAAGGGCAATGTAAGTTATACTATATTTTTATTCCTCCAAAACCAAGTAATTAAAATAATTAAATAACTTTTAACAAATTCGTACCTGCCAAATGGGAGTGAAGGCCAACATTGATAATCTGAATCCCAGTTGGAGGAAGTTCGTTTGTGCATTCAGGGGCACAGTGACCAGCAATGATGAAATTTTCTGATTTCGGGGGAACAGTAATTGTGAATTGGGCTTCATGTCCAGCAGTTACTGTACTCGCATCGTATTGTCTGAATCCAAAAACAAAATGTAAAGGATTTACGAATCAACAAATCTACATATACCGACTAGGCTGACTACAGACGGCTCATTCAATGGTCAGCTTAATTCCTACGCTAAAAATACCTTTGTCTGAACAGGACAAACGTATTTTACAACATTATATCTGCGTAAAGTATTCATATTTCTGAAAATCTTCTGACTTTTATAACATATCGTTTGAGCTATAAGATTTTATTATTTTTTAAATCTCAGATGAAAGAAAAGAATTCAAAGAGTAAAAGTTCACAAGCTGCAATTTTTGATTGAAAATATATATTTTTAAATGGTGGACGTTTAAATTTTTTGATTATAGCTTTCTTTGCTACAAGAAAGTTGCACCCTACGATTTACCCAATTCTCTGGTATTATTTTTACTCCTTTAAGATTGGGTAAACCGTTTGTTTACACTTGGCCATACGAGAAACAAGAAACCAAGGATTTTCTTATACTTATAAATATAACTCTACTATTAACATTGGTTTAAGCAATTAATTCAATTACCTAAGTTCTGAAGAATAAAATAACTCTGCACCAGCTTCAAATTCTAGGTCTTCCACTTCATTAGGATTATCGTAGTGAATTTGCAACATATAGTAACTGTGTTCTCCTTCTTTACCGACTGGATAACCCACATGGTTTGGGAAAATTACTTCCTGATGAATAAATAA